>JAPXFY010000030.1:47974934-47982434 GCA_030674185.1 Monoplex corrugatus | reverse complement strand
ACACACACACACAAAAGACACACACACACACACACACACACACAACACACACACACACACACACACACACACACACAGAGTGACAGAGTGACACACAGAATAATATTAATTGCAAAGAACTGGCAGTGGTCATTAGCAGCCAAGCGACATCTTACCAAATCACATAGTTGTTGAGAGAGAGAACGAACAGTCAGCAAATTGAATCAGTGAGCGAAAGGTCGATATTTACATCAAAAGCCAGCGCTTTGATCAAACCTACCTTCTCTTATTCTTTCTTTCTAAACATATTGAAGTTTGGATCTATTGCCATTTCGAAAGGTTGAAACGTCAAATGATTGTATTGTTTATGCTATTTATTTATTTGTGTTGTGTACTTGTGCCTTGTCGTTAAAGACTAAGGCCTCTATGAACTAAGTATATAAATTGAATCTGTCTGTCTGTGTCTGTCTGTCTGTCTGTCTGTCTCTGAGTGTCTCTGTCTTGTTTCTGTCTCTCTGTCTCCCTATGTCTCTGTCTGTCTCTGTTTTTCTGTCTGTCTCTCTGTCTCCCTCTGTCTGGTCTCTATCTCTCTGTTCTTCTCTGTCTGTCTCTGTTGTTCTGTCTCTGTCTCTCTGTCTCCTTCTGTCTGGTCTCTGTCTCTTTTCTGTCTCTTCTGTCTCTGTTTTTCTGTCTCTGTCTCTCTGTCTCCCTCTGTCTGGTCTCTGTCTCTCTGTCTCTCTCTGTCTTCTGTCTGTCTCTGTTTTTCTGGTCTCTGTCTCTCTGTCTCCCTTCTGTCTGCGTCTCTGTCTCTCTGTCTCTTCTGTCTCTATCTCTCTGTCTCTTCTGTCTCTTGTTTGTTTTTCTGTCTCTGTCTCTCTGTCTCCCTCTGTCTGTCTCTCTGTGAATGACGTAACTATTTAACAATGTCTGTGAATGAAATGACTATTTAACTATGTCTGTGAATGATGTATTTATTTAACTATGTGAATGACGTAACGATGTAACTATGTCCGTTAATGACGTCACTATTTAACTATTATATGTGCATGACGGACTATTTAACTATTTGAAAGACGTGACTATTACCTATGTCTGTAATGAGTTATGAATGACTTGACTAAACAATGAGTTATTCACTCAACAGATATGAGCGTGTGCAAACAAACGTTGTTTTGTTCTTCAGAAAATTATGTCAAGATAACAAGGAAAAAAAAAACAACATACAAAACTGATAAAAACTGCCCCTTTCGTTTCCAACGTTTCAAAGTAAGCCCATGGTCTGTCCATTGTCCAGTCTATAAAGACTTTCAGAAATAATGATTTGGAAAGATTGATCGGAAACAGCTCTGAATCCTAGAGTACGGCTCCAAACAATGGCACCCCGAACATTGCAGACAACTAGGCGCCTCTCTTTCATGAAGTGGCATTCATAAGATAGTTCCTTCATTATTATCACAGAAAGAGAGAGAGAAGAGAGATTAGAGAGAGATAGAGGAGAGCAGCATACACAGAGAGAAAGAAGCAACACAGAGAGAGCATACAGACAGAGAGACAGAGAGGAGAGAGAGCGGAGAGCATACAGAGAAGATAGAAGTACAGAGAGAGAGAGTAGAGAGAGAGAGAGACATACAGAGAAGATAGAAAGTACAGAGATAGAGAGAGAGAGAGAGAGGAGAGAGAGCATCAGAGAGAGAGAGACAGAGAGGGAGAGAGAGCGAGAGAGATACAGAGAGAGATAGAAAGCACAGGGAGAGAGAGAGAGAGAGAGAGAGAGAGAGAGCATACAGAGAGAGAGAGAGACAGAGAGGGAGAGAGAGCGAGAGAGCATACAGAGAGCGAGAGAGCATACAGAGAGAGAGAGAGACAGAGAGGGAGAGAGAGCGAGAGAGCATACAGAGAGCGAGAGAGCATACAGAAAGAGATAGAAAGCACAGAGAGAGAGGAGAGAGAGAGAGAGAGAGAAGAGAGAGAGAAGTAAAGAGAGAGAGAGAGGAGAGAAAGAGAGAGAGAGAGAGAGAGAGAAAGTAGAGAGAGAGAGAGAGAGAGAGAGAGAGAGAGAGAGAGAGAGAGAGAGTTTCAGTCATCAGAGAAGAACGATATCTGTGAAGTGTTTAACTGGGACACGCCCATCCTAAATTGTGCCATGACATTTCCGTAAGCTTTCACACACATTACCTGTGTATACTTTTCAGGTAATATTAAAATATTTGTTGATTTATTTTATTTTAAGGATCATCGCACTCAGGAAGTTTACCTTTGTACTTACCTTCTTTTCCGTCCCATTTTCTAAGCCACGTTGGTGGCCGCAGAAGCTGGCACAATTTTTACAATGAGATGATGATGAAGTCGATGAGGATGATAATCATGATGCTATGGAGTTCCATCTAGGATTGAGACTGCGTAACAGGGCTGTACTCTACGCTTGCTATCATAATATATCCTGGCGTCAAACAGGCTCAAGAGATACAAACACCTGCGGTGTTGGTCAGAAGATTTGAGCAATACCCTCAATGAAGCGGATGAAACTTGACTGGTTGGTTCCAGTCTTCCCAATGAGCCCATAGTACGCTCAAATCTGGGTAGAAGGCGGTCAGAGCCGAACAAAAAACAAAAACACAATGATATATTTTTAAGGGACTAATGGGGATTCGAACCCACAACCTTACAGTCGGTAGTCTGTTGAGCTAACCACTACACCACGGCGACTTAGATATTGAAATCTATCATGCAAAGAAAGCCGTGCACTCGAGTCCGAGAGGCTACGCCAGTTATGCCATTAATTACTGCGCAGTCTTTCTTTCGGCTCCTCATTGACTCGAGTGTCATTGCCTATACAACGAGCCCTATTTTTCAAAATCATTATTACATAAATATTTTCAATTTTTGACACGCTAAGTATTTGTCTTTTTCATACATGGCCGGTAACATTTCGCTATTTTTCTTGCGATAAACACTTCCTGGTAAATTCAATCATCTGAACCAATAACTGACACACATATTGTGATAGCAGTTATGCACAAAGAAACATCCTAAACGAGAGAATGAGGAGAGAGGAGAGAGAGAGAGAGAGAGAGAGAGAGAGAGAGAGAGAGACAGACAGACAGACAGACAGACAGACAGAGAAACAGATGGACAGAGAGAGAGAGACAGACAGACAGACAAACAGATGGACAAGAGAGAGAAGACAGACAGACAGACAGGCAGACAGACAAACAGACAGACAGAGTTAGAGAGGGAGAGAGAGATGGAGAGAGAGAGAGACAGAGAGAGTTAGAGAAAGAGAAAGTTAGAGAGAAGAGACAGACAGACAGGCAGACAGACAGACAGACAGACAGACAGGCAGGCAGAGAAAGACAGAGAGAGACAGAAAGATGTTATTCATATTAAAAAAAATCACTATATATTTTCCTAGCAGAACAGATTATTTTTCATTGCCAATGAAAAGAACGGCAGGCAGCATGCTTACTGTTCCAGGGAAAGACAGTCTCATGTGTTGATGATTAAAACGTTTTTTGCTCTGTAACGAGCAGATCTTCCATGGGCAAAAAACGCCCCAACCTTCTTTAATGAACCAATTATTAGAAATGTATGTGATTGAAGCTTGTTTGGGACGGTTATCGATTTTGTAGACACACGTTTTGCCATAAAACCTTCTCGTATTTCCATATCTGATATTTCAACGCCATGCAGGATGGCACACGATGATGATGGTGATGATGATGGTGATGATGGTGATGATGATGATGATGGTGATGGTGATGGTGATGGTGACATTTAATTTGCTGCCCAGTTCCAGTCTCAGTTTCAGTGTCTCGATATAGCGTTTCTGCGCCAAGAATAGATTCCATAAGCGCTGACGCTACAAAAGTCATTAATGGAAACGATCCACAATGATCATGGGATAAAGCCATAAGCCTACACGTAAGTCTTATGCCGACAATGTTTGGAAGTCTCTCTCTCATCATCATCATCATCATCATCATCATCATCATCATCATCATTTCATAATCATCATCATGTGCCTCTGCCACATAGCGTTGGCGATCATGGCCCTCCAGACGAATCTATCCCTTGTTGCTGCGAGTACATCTCCCACCCTCTCTGTCCCCAGCCATTCTGCAAGTCCCGTCCGATATTTTCACTGTAGGTCTACCTAGTGCTCTCTTTCCCTCCAGCTATCCTGTTGTGACCAGGTGCTCTAATTTCTTTTTCCTCATAAAAAGCCCTATACATGTTGACAAAAAAGAGCAGAGCAGATAGTTTCTCCTGTTGAATGGTTTTCTTTTGTTTATGTTGCAGTTGCTGCGCTTTGGGAGTCTTTCATTGGAGGATTGACCGCCATTGTGTCCGCTGTACTATTTTTAACTGGATACTGAAGAACTGTTAAGGTCAAGGTCGCAAGTGTGACCAACTCTTGCCCCGGAAACTATCGTCTGCAAGCACAGGCTCTTGGTGAAGGCTGTCAGCGCTGTTAAATACTGGCCGGAAGTGATTTGCTGCTATGCATGTGCATAGTGTTATTATGAAATGAAATGCATTCGCACAGAGTCATGAAATTAACTCGAGTCTGTTGATATTACGGTACTACCACGAAAATACATTCAGTGTCACGTAGCCATTGGAAACGGATGGGAGTTTGAGTAAATTCCTAAACCTGTTTTGGGAACAGTTTCTAAATAGTTGAACGTGACTTTTTCATTTGAAACATAGACATTGATCCAGACAGACGTGACGTAGACGAATACGGCAGAGTGTGAACAAGAGCGTTGTGATTTCCGGTAGACGGATGGGTCTATGCCGGGTGTCCGACACAGGCTCAGTGTATTGAACGTCTGTACATGTGATATTGTGGTGTTATGTTGGAACCCTGTTACATCGTCTGAACTCTTCACTTGAAGACACCTGGTTTGACCGTGTTAAGGACACCTTGATACCACGCAGCGTTTCTCCTCACTGGCGTTTCCAGGTCGCTGCAGACCACGATCTTTCTCCTGTGACACCATGGTGAGACGATCAGATAGGTAAAACAATAAGAAGAACGAAAAACCTTATAACGTGAAATGCCATTGTCGTGAGAATTTGATTATTACGAAAATTTGTCTGGAATTCGTTCCGAGGCGCGGAGACGTCATCTTGAGAAACTGTAACTGAAAATCTTTCTGGCATATTACTTTTTAGTTTAACGGGACTTTTCTGTCTGGTAGCTTGGATATTTTACCCTGAAACGCTGTGATTAATTAAAAAGAAGTGATTACTGTGACAGCTTTCAAAGGAAGTGTTCAACGTTTGAGCAGTCACGTCACGTCACGTCACATCACGTCGCGTCGTATGGTGTTAATGCGATGTCTTTGTACATTTGACAAGTGATGCTCAGATCCTATTCTGGAATCCTGGAAATTTCACATGTTGTGCGAGTGCTGAGGGATGTCACCACGGAATAATTAATTTTCAAACATGTATGGTAACAATCTACCCTCAATTAACACTTGGCATTCAAACAATTTCTGTTAAATTTTATTTTGATAAAATGCCTGTGCTAATGTGAATAGTTATTGTGAAAGCTTCTTTTGAAATAATATCCGTCTTGTGAATTTTTACCGATTTCACTTTGTGCCCAAGCATATTTGGGAATGCTCAGACAGTGTCTTATTAACATACAGTTGCCATGTTTAAGTTCCCTCTGGGATACTGCGATATAGGTGATAAATTACTACGAGCTTTTCCCTAAAAGCACTGTTAAAACTGTCCGTTACGTTCTATCCTAAAGTACACCTACGTCACCTGCCTGTGTAGTAAATGTAAGATTGTGTATTACCGTGTGCTTGCACACTGCAACATTTGTGCATTACTTGTAAAGTTTTTATTAAAAAGCACAGAACAACGTTGACGCGGGGAGTTTAGTTGT
Organism: Monoplex corrugatus; assembly: GCA_030674185.1. NCBI lineage: Eukaryota > Metazoa > Mollusca > Gastropoda > Littorinimorpha > Ranellidae > Monoplex > Monoplex corrugatus. Next base: position 47,976,550 of record JAPXFY010000030.1, on the reverse strand, counting down.
TGGTTCTGTCACGAATCGCTACACACTGAATCATTTCTTGACGTCATCAACAGGCATTGTGCTACAATTTGAGCAGTAATATCTGCCTTTAATTGGACACTGGAAAAGATCATTCGTGACATGCTGTTCTGAAGAACCAATACTTCACATAATTGAGAGATTTGTCTTCATCTCACGAAAACGTCTATATGTGGAGTTGAAAAAAACAAAACAACTGGCCAGTGGAGAATTGTCAAAAATCTTGATGTTGAAGCGGAAGATTTTGTACACATTTAAGCTTTGTGTGTGAGAGTATAACCTGGAGTACAAGAGAACATTGCTTTCCTGTCTTCGTGTTGTGTCTTCCTGTCATCTCTTGTTTTGTTTTCCGGTCCGTTTACCGATCTTCTTTCTGAGCGTGGAGACGTCACCTTGAGAAACTGAAACATGAAACTGAAACTACCGTCAGTTTACACGACGGTTACTGCACTGTTTTTTTGTTCATCTCCACATCAATTGGGGACAAAATGGGGTGTTAAACTTCCGATGAAAAACCAACACTCTTTGTCTCTGAGAGATACACAGGACACGGGAAGTTAAACTTCCCACAACACTGCATCTAACAGCGCTGTGACAGTCTGCTAATTATAGCTCTTTACTCATTCAAGCGTCTGCTAATTATAGCTCTTTACTCATTCAAGCGTCCTGATAAATAAGCTTCGTATGGCACGTGTGTGTGTGTGACCTTTTAAGCCATTCTTTGATAATATTGGCTTTTTATATCCGTTGCTGTCGTCGTTCATGGCTTTTTCGTTTGGTTTCGTCATTTCAAGATTTTATTCCCGCTTGGATACTGGGAATTAATTCCTCTGTTCTCAATCTGTTTGGATAAACCTGGGAAAGCAGGGTGGACTTACAACGATTGTGAACGTACAGTGAATGCAGTACGTGTGTGATATATACAAGTCATTCACTAAGTTAACAACTGTGATGATACAACGAATGCGTTATATATGTGATATAAATATCTATCACACCCAGTCAGCGATAATTTATTGTTCCGTCTCTAAAGCGCATCTTTATTTGGTTTTAAGTCAGGTTCAGAAAACGTGTCTTTGATTTTTTAGTTCTCTCTGTGTCTGTCTGTTTATTTTATTTTATTTTATTACTATTATTATTATATGAATAAGCATCGATCACGACATCGTTAATTGTGCAGTTTGTGCTCTTCGACATTGATCTTGTTTCTGCGGCCACGCCTAGGATTCGTCTACATATGATATGTCAGCAAATGTGATTACTTGTGCACATGTAATTCAAGTTGTTTAGTGCGCGAAAAACAACGTGAAACCCCCACCCCCACCCAACCCCACCCCATCCGTTCATTCCTTCCCAACCCCATCATGACGTCATATCCTCAGGAAGTGAACAACACTGCAGTAATGATGACATCAGTGGTGGTGGTCACGTGAGGTGACGTCATGGCCACAGCGGAGGATGACGGTATAGAAATACTCTCTTGCCACATAGAGCCTGACGAAGAGGCTTGTACGGAGACCACCTCCACGACAATGAGTGTTCGGTTCTCTAACGGCAAGACGGGCAAGGCGGAACACACTGTCGTGGACCCCGTGTCC
>JAPXFY010000030.1:47957434-47964934 GCA_030674185.1 Monoplex corrugatus | reverse complement strand
CACCCCCCCCCCCACCTTCATCCTCCATGTCAAAGCTTTGTCATCGCTATGGTTTTTCCAGGTGTAGGGATCTACCAGAGACTTTTCTTGCAGATTTAGTTTAACTCTTTGACTCCAGCGCCCTGTCCACCAGCATCCTGCATTGTCAAACATGTTAGCAAAGCAAAAACTTAACCCTTAGACGCCGTCATCCTATCCACCAACTTCCTGCGTGAAGGTGGTGGATAGGGTGATGGAGTTAAAAGGTTAGGGTTGTTGTTTTTTTGTACTTGGTGAATAGGTGCGGGAGTCAAAGGGTTGAGTTTTGCACTTGGTGGACAGGGTGCGGGAGTCAAAGGGTTAATTTTTGCACTTGGTGGATAGGGTGCGGGAGTCAAAGGGTTAAGTTTTGCACTTGGTGGATAGGGTGCGGGAGTCAAAGGGTTAAGTTTTTGCACTTGGTGGATAGGGTGCGGGAGTCAAAGGGTTACGTGCATGTGGAACTCTCAGAGTGCGATGAATATGTTTTGAACGAAATACAAATACTCTAAATAAAGGGGATTAGTTGCGTTGAAGAAAAAAAAAAAACACCAAAAAAAAAACCTTTACTAATTAATTAAGGAAACGATACAGGCCAGAATTTCAGGCCAACTGATCATTGTCAAGGTTATACAATTGTCAAGACAGAAGCAGTCACTAGACTGCGGACAAATATAATGGATCAGCTAACTTCCCTGATGTTTCATAGAGTTGGAGAATGATGGATCAAATCAACATCTGGGCCTGTCCTGTTTTGTTAAGTTAATCAAATACACGTCCCAGTTCATATCGCTTATACATGTAGGCCAGCCGACCAGTAAGGCCATATCATGGCTAGATTATCTGTTCAAGTCTAAAGCTTTTAGAAGTTCTTCCCGTACATATGTCATATCCGATGAAATTACTGATCTCTTGTACAAACTGGAAAACTGCATCTGGAAGAACATGCATGAACAGACTATTTAACCCTTTGACTCCAGCACCCTGTCTTCCAACTGCAAAAACTTAACCCTCTGACTCCAGCACCCTTCTTCCAACTGCAAACACTTAACCTTTGACTCCGCACCTATCTTCAACTGCAATAACTTAACCCTTTGACTCCCACACGCTATCTTCCAACTGCAAAAAATTAACCCTTTGACTCCTCACCAATCACCAGCTTCCTGCAGGAAGCTGGTGGATAGGGTGAGGGAATCAAAGAGTTAAGGTTTTGCTTTGCTAGCATGGTGGACAATGCAGGATGTTGGTGCACAGGGTGCGGGAGACAAAGGGTTAAGAAGTCTGCTGTACAGTGCTTATGTCTCACATCTTACAGTTTCATATTGCTTATAGTCCATCCGACCACTAGGGCCATATCATGGCTAACACCACGTTAAAAACAACTCCAAACATCTTTCTCATACACGTGATCGATAAAACGAAATGTATGAATCTGTTGTAAAAATGTGTGAACATTTCATCATCTGTAGGAACATCTCTGAACAGGTTCTTCAAGGAATTTGTTGTACAGTGTTTGTGTCTCACATCGTACAAGTCCAAACATTTAATAAGAAAGTGATTGATGCTGAGTGACTCGTACAGTGTTTGTGTCTCACATCGTACAAGTCCAAACATTTAATAAGAAAGTGATTGATGCTGAGTGACTTGTACAGTGTTTGTGTCTCACATCGTACAAGTCCAAACATTTAATAAGAAAGTGATTGATGCTGAGTGACTTGTACAGTGTTTGTGTCTCACATCGTACAAGTCCAAACATTTAATAAGAAAGTGATTGATGCTGAGTGACTTGTACAGTGTTTGTGTCTCACATCGTACAAGTCCAAACATTTAATAAGAAAGTGATTGATGCTGAGTGACTTGTACAGTGTTTGTGTCTCACATCGTACAAGTCCAAACATTTAATAAGAAAGTGATTGATGCTGAGTGACTCGTGCAGTGTTGTGTCTCACATCGTACAAGTCCAACATTTATAAGAAAGTGATTGATGCTGAGTGACTCGTGCAGTGTTTGTGTCTCACATCGTACAAGTCCAAACATTTAATAAGAAAGTGATTGATGCTGAGTGATTCGTACAGTGTTTGTTTCTCACATCGTACAAGTCCAAACATTTAATAAGAAAGTGATTGATGCTGAGTGACTCGTCACACGGTATGCACCACGGTGCTTCTTCATTTATTGGAAAGTTGAGGTTGTGTAGGATATGTGACCTATGTGTAACGGTGCTTCTTCATTTATTGGAAAGTTGAGGTAGTGCAGGATGTGTGACCCGTGTGTAACCTACACAACACTGTCTCTTTCCTGCAGTGTCCAAGAACAGATACAATAATCTGTTTAAAGCCAGGGCGGACTTAGAAAAAAATATTGTGTTGTCCGTCTGGCTGTTCCAGTCCGCGTACTTGTTCTGTTTTCATGTTTCTAGTTTCCTCCACTTTTCTTCTCAGTTTGAACGGAAATACGAACTGAACGTCTAGTCCTACGGAAGGGGACAAAAAACGAGTCGGATCTGTGTGCCATCTGGCTGCGCACGCTAAAGATCCCACGGCAGTTGAAAATCGTGAAGAGCAGAGCATTGCCCGGCTGCCTTGGTATAAAACATTGGACAGATTAGGTTGATTTCCCAGGTCATTGTTCTTGAAGACCAATCAGCCCTCTTGCCTTTCTGAAGTCTTGGTAAAAACATGTGAATATGAATTTGAATCGAGGGAGAGGGGATGGGCGCTGCCCTTATAATGCTAGCCCCGGGATAAGTTAAGGTCTCTATCACCTCGCTCCCCTACGACCTGAGGATAATGGAAGTATGTAGGTAGGACCTCAGGACCTGGCCAGCTCGTGGATTTATATGCAGGCTTAAGGCTTGTGCCGTGATCATTCTGGATCTTCTCCATCACATGGCACCTGTGACGATAGTACATATGCAATTCATTCCGAGCACGGAAACGTCACCTTGAAAAATTGAAACTGAAAAAATAACCATCTCCAAACTCCAACAGTTGACACCGTAAAATTGCCTTCTGCAGTTCAACAAAACAGCAGAAAAATCAACTGATCGTTTCTACTCTTTGTTCAATTTAAAAAAAAAAATTTTTAAGCATTCCGATTTTTGTCGCCTGCACGTATGCACGTTGTTTTACCCACGTTATGCAGGCTGTATGTTGGTGCGCAGTCTGCATACTCCGCCTTCGATGGGTATAGGTGCTGAGTGTTTTCATTTTCATGAGCCATCATATAGGCATCCTTCAGTCTCGGAAGACTATGGAGTTGCGCTGTAGGTGTTTATTCTGGTACAGCGTCGGGTGTGGCTGGCCAGTCCAACGCGGGAATGACAGTCCCTGTGGCAGAGGGCACAGATGAAGTCTGACGCTGGTCTGTCTGCCTGGGCTGCAGCCTTTCTTCTCATTCTCTTTTTCTCGTGCTGCTGAGCGAGTGTCTCTCCGAACTTGGAGAGACCTTTCTGCACAGTCTGTCTCCAGGTTGACCGTTCGAGGGCTGTTGCTTCCCAGTGGTTCTGGTCGATGTTCAACGCTTTCAGGTCCCTCTTGCACACGTCTTTGAATCGTAGCTGTGGTCTGCCTGTGGGACGTTTTCCCTGCACAAGTTCTCTGTAGAGGAGGTCTTTAGGGATCCGTCCGTCGTCCATGCGCGCGGCATGGCCAAGCCAGCGCATACGTCTCTGTTTCAGCAGCGTAAGCCATCAACCACTAACATTACCTACAAGATATTTAACGTGTATATCTGATGTCTTGCTTGTATACACATACATACAACACATACATTCATACATACAGACGTACGTACATACACACATACACACACACACACACACACAAAAACCACACACATGGACACACAAACATACACACATACACATATTATACACACATACATACACACATATACAAACATATACACGCACACACACACACACACACACACACACACACACACACACACACACACACACCACACACACACACACACACACACACACTAATATCACTCATACTGAAAAGACGTTAAATCAAAGAAAACACACACACACAAACACATGCACATCACGCACACACTACACACACATAAGCACACACAAACACACACAGACACACACACCGCACACACACACACACACACACACACACACACACCACACAACACCAACCACACACACACACACACACACACACACACTCACACAACAACACCACACATACAAACACACACACACCAACACAACACACCACACCACACAAACACACACATTTTCAAAACACTTGACATAACAAACACACACAGTACCAAAATCACAACACACAACAAAACCACACACACACACCACACACACACACACACACACACACACACACACACACACACACACAACACACACACCACACACACAACACACACACCACACACACACACATACACAAACACACACACCACACACACACACACACACACATACAACCGTTCAGGTACTAGCAGTGTTGCATACCTGTTGACCTTGGAGATCAGAAAAAAAAACAGCTTTCACCAGACTGGAGGCACCGGGCAAGATGGACCCCGTGCCATCTGATTGCAAGTGTGACCACACGTCCGTCCTGTGTGGTGTCAAACTGCAAACTGTAATACCTGAAACCATTGCCGTGCATTCCTCCGTTCGTCCATTCTCTGTCTCTCTTTCCTTCTCTCTCTCTTTCTGTCTCTGGCAGTCTCTCTCTCTCTCTCTCTCTCTCTCTCTCTCTCTCTCTTGACTCTCTTTCTCCCTCTCTCTCTCTCTCTCTCTCTTTTTTTTTTCTCGCCCTATGTCTATTTCTCTCTGTTTGTCTGTCTCTGTCTCTGTCTGTCTGTCTGTCTCTTTCTCTCTGTCTCTGTCTCTCTGGATCTTGATCTGTATCTCTTTTATCTCTCTCTCTCTCTCTTCCTCTTTTCCTCTCTCTCTCTCTCTCTTTCTTCCTCTCTTTCCTCTCTCTCTCTTCTCTCCCTCTCTTTTCCTTTTTCTCTCTCTGTCTCTCTCTGTGTCTCTCTCTCCTTCTCTCTGTCTGTCTGTCTTTCTCTCTCTGTTTCTCTCTGTTTCTCTGTCTCTCTGTGTGTCTCTCTGTCTCTGTCTTTGTGTGTATGTGTCTCTCTCTCTCTCTCTCTCTCTCTCTCTCTCTCTGTCTCTGTCTGTCTCTCGCTTTCTGTTTCTCTCTTTCTGTATCTCTGTGTCTCTCCCTCTGTCTCTCTGTGTGTCTTTATTTCTCTGTCTCTGTCTCTCTCGCTGTCTTCCTCTCTTTTTCTCCCTGTTTGTCTCTCTGTCTCTCTGTGTGTCTCTCCCTCTATTCTCTATCTCTCTCTTCCTCTCTCTCTCTTTCTCTCTCTCTCTCTCTCTCTCTCTCTCTCTCTCTCTCTCTCTCTCACGCACACACTCATGTTCACCTTTCTAACGTTAAATTAGAAACCACGTTGGTCAGGATCGCACCATACTTCGATTCCAGACCTGGCAGGCAGTGACACTATTTACATTACAGCACACTTTGTTGAGGGGAGGTCACCTTTTGTGCCAAGCACCCAATGAATAATTTGCAATGATTGCCTTGTGTCGCATGAGGGTCTTTTACCTGATGGAGCCGGTGACACGTCAGAACTGTCCGCATGTCAGATCTGCTTCCCCTGGCAATTTTTTTCTCTAATGCTGGATTGATAATAATGAAAACAATATCAATATAAATAATGATGACTCTCTGTACAGAGCCTCATCTGGCAAGAACCTAGTATATATTGTGTTGTTGTCACAGAAGATTTGTCATGTGAAATTCTGGTTACTCACTCAGTTTTTCTTCTCTCTGTTTTTCCTCTCCAATGTATATATGAAAGGTAATTTTTCTACAGAATGAAGCAATGAATAATCCTTTGTTTCTATGGGATATTTAAAGTTTTTGCTGTTGGTGGATAGCGTGCCGGAGTGCCCTATTTCCGAAGCCTAATAAGCAAAACGGCGAAAATTCGAGTGCCCTGTTTCCGACACTAATAAGCAAAACGGCGAAACTAGTCCGTCTTGTTTCGGAAGCTTGATAAGCAAAACGGCGAAACCTCAAGTGCCCTGTTTCCGACACTGATAAGCAAAACGGCGAAACTAGATTGTCCTGTTTCCGACGCCTGGTAAGCAAAACGGCGAAACTCGATTGTCCTGTTTCCGACGTCTGATAAGCAAAACGGCGAAACTCGATTGTCCTGTTTCCGAAGCCTGATAAACAAAACGGCGAAAACTCGAGTGCCCTTCTCCTCACATATATTTCAAAAGGACCTTGTGACACTCCGTCCTTTCCACACTGACAAAAGTCTGACCACTCACGTTCAAATGGTTCTCCTCAACCGTCCAGGCGAAACAACGAGTGTATCAGTACCTTAACCCTTTGAATCCCAAACCCTGTCAACCAACTAAAAAAAACTTAACTCTTTGACTCCCTCACCTAATCCACAAGCTTCCTGCAGTTGATGGAGCCTAAGGGTTAAGAATTTGCTTTGCTGGCATGGTTGACAATGCAGGATGCTGGTGGACAGGGTGCGGGAGTCCAAGGGTTAATGTTGCTTTGCTCACACTGTGCAGACCATATGTTGCCGCACAGTCTGCGTTCTCCGTCGTCGGTGGGCAAGCATGCTAGGTATTTTCATATTTCCATACGCCACTAGATACTGGTATCACTTGCGGGATCTTTTACGTGCATATGTGATGTTTTGCGTGCGTGTAGATCTTCAGTTTTAGTTTCAGTTTCAGTTTCTCTAGATAAAGTCTCCGCGCTGGGAACGAATTCCATATGCACTACCGTCACAGGTGCCACGTGTATGGTGACCGTGGCACAAGCCTTAAGCCTGCACATAAACCCATGAACTGTCCAGGTCCTTAGGCCCTACCTAGACCATGTTTTACCTAGTCTACATTTTATGCTAGTATTTTATCATCTGGAATAATCTCGGTTACATGTGTATGTAAAAAGGAACATATTATATGAAGTAAATAAATAAATCATTAAAGGTCTGAATCACAACACAAGTAGTTATTCTGTACAAACTCGTCTCACATGACAAAAAACTTCCCAAATGCTCAGCCATCTATCAACTAGGTGAAACCAATATTTTCTTAATCATAGATAAGTTAATAAGTAAGTAAGTAAGTAAGTAAGTAAGTAAGTAAGCAAGTAAGCAAGCAAGTAAGTGAGTAAGTGAGTGAGTGAGTAAGTGAATAAGAACTTAGTAAGTAGGTGAATAAATAAGTATACAGTAAAGGAGTATACAGATAAATAAACAGCTAAGAGACCAAATTAACAAATAACAGTAAATACATGCATATATCCACATGCCCGCACACATATATATACACATACATTCATACATACACACCCACATCGACACAGCATGATGGCCGACAACAACAGCTACAACAACAGCAGCAGAAACAACAACAACAACACCAGCAAAGAGAAGACACCCATGTATACATATCAT
>JAPXFY010000030.1:47939934-47944934 GCA_030674185.1 Monoplex corrugatus | reverse complement strand
GAGAAGGGATAGAGAGAGAGAAAGACAGAAGTGGGAAGGGAGAGAGAGAGGAGACAGGGAGATTGAGAATGAGAGAGACTGAGAGAGCAAGAGATGGAGAGACTGGGATAGAGAAAGAGAGGAAGGGATAGGGGGAGAGCAAGAAAGACAGATGTATATAGACAGAAACAGAGCGACAGGGAGACAGAGGGGGGGGAGGGAGAGAGAGAGAGAGAGAGAGAGAGAGAGAGAGAGAGAGAGAAGAGAGAGAGGAGAGAGAGAGAGAGATGTGCTTTTCGGTTCTTTTTTCTTATTTTGTTCTATACATGTTCTTTTGTTTAAAAAACCTCTGCTTGATAGCTAGATTTTTCGTTATTATCATTCATTACTTTCACATTTATTTTGTCTTTAACTCTAAACGAGTAGATTTTGACAATCAGCAAACATGGACAATTGAGCAGACATTGTTCTATTGTCCTTGTCTTTACCGTTAGAATATACAGGTCAGTCAATGCATTTCTGGCACTATTTTTCCTTTGTTTCTTTCTTTGTACACCTGGTATGAATATAAACGTTTCATCTTCTTATTTGTGACGAAGAACTTTTTTATTTATTTTGTTATTTAATCAGACGTTTGATCGTATAAAGGAATTTGAGCATTGATATTGATTAATTTGTTGAACACTGTGTAGAGTGTGTGGTGTGTGTGTGTGTGTGGTGTGTGTGTGGTGTGTGTGTGTGTGTGTGTGTGTGTGTGTGTGTGTGTGTGTGTGTGTTGTGTGTGTGTGTGTTGTGTGTGTGTGTGTGTTGTGTGTGTGTGTGTTGTGTGTGTGTGTGTATTGACTTTTTTTGATTGTCTGTGAGTATATTAAATAGGTTATGAAAATCTTCAGGTGTTTGGATTTTTCAAGATTTTCAGGTTTCTGAATCATCAAAAAATTCAGGCTTCCTTGATTATCAACATATTCAAAGAAAAAAAATTCAGGCTTCTTTATTATTCAACATTTTCAAATCTTTGGGTTATCGAGATTTTCAAAGGACTCTACATTATCACGATTTTCAGATTTTCAGGTTCTGGGTTATAAATATTTTCTGGCCTGTAGATTATAAAGATCTTCAAATATCTGGAGTATCACGAATTTCAGGTCATTGAGTTATGAAGATTTGCCACGCCTCTGATGAGTTATGAGCCACTGATGTCTCCAGGCATCAAGGTTTTGAGATTTTCAAGTGTCTGGGTTATCTAGATTTTCAGGTCTCTGGATTATCTAGATTTTCAGGTGCCTGGTTATCTAGATTTTCAGGTCTCTGGGTTATCTAGATTTTCAGGTCTCTGGGTTATCTAGATTTTCAGGTCTCTGGGTTATCTAGATTACAGGTCTCTGGGTTATCTAGATTTACAGGTCTCTGGGTTATCTAGATTTTCAGGTCTCTGGGTTATCTAGATTAACAGGTCTCTGGGTTATCTAGATTTTCAGGTCTCTGGGTTATCTAGATTAACAGGTCTCTGGGTTATCTAGATTACAGGTCTCTGGGTTATCTAGATTTTCAGGTCTCTGGGTTATCTAGATTTTCAGGTCTCTGGGTTATCTAGATTTTCAGGTGCCTGGGTTATCTAGATTTACAGGTGCCTGGGTTATCTGATTTCAGGTGCTGGGTTATCTAGATTTTCAGGTCTCTGGGTTATCTAGATTTTCGGGTCTCTGGGTTATCTAGATTTTCGGGTCTCTGGGTTATCTAGATTTTCAGGTTTCTCCAACATGTCAAGTTTTTGTACAGACGTTGGGCATTTCAGGTGATCATTTTGGACCTTCCCGATCGATGCACTACTTGTGCCGTGATCATTCTGGATCTTCTCCATCACATGGTACCTGTGATGTTAAATGCATTTGGAATTTGTTCCGAGCGCAGAGACGTCATCTTGAGAAACTGAAACTGAAACTTGAAACTGGACCTTGTGTCATCATGTCTTATTCGTGGTTCCGCGCACATGGGGTTATCAAAGAGCTATGACGTCTTGTTGAGCGCGCTGAGATTAGAACAGGAGGAAAGACCAAGAATAACACGTTTCTAGCTCGTGTCTATGACATACGTGAGTGATGAAGGTTTACAATCTTGAGATACTGCCACACAAATAATGCACAGCCTGTGCCATTAATCATAGGGCCCAGCTCTGACAGATAATGCTGACAGTGTTCTTCTATTTTCTGAGACGTTTGGCTATGTGGTCTGTGGGTATTTCTGTCTACGCTGTTGCTATGTGGCCCGTTGTCTGGTTCATCAAATCAAGTGTCTTGTATCTGGTTCTTGTTTTTATGTCTCTTTGACCAGTCAAAGAAAGAAAGAAGCAAGGAAACACTGACACAACACCCACCCACCTCACCATCACCACCCCCACACCACAGCAAGCACAACTAGTCACAGCAACCATGCAACACAAGCCAAGCAACAAGCCAGCAACCAACAACAAAACACAACAACCACCACAACCAACCAACCAACCAACCAACAACACAACCAAACATCAACCAACCAACCAACCAACCAACCAGCCACCAATCAACCAACCAATCAACCAACCAACCAATCAACCGACCAACCCACCAACCAACCAACCAACCAATCAACCGACCAACAACCAATCAACCGACCAACCCACCAACCAACCACCAACCAACACCACCAAACCAACCAACCAATCAACCGACCAACCCACCAACCAACCCACACCAACCAACCAACCAATCAACCGACCAACCCACCAACCAACCCACCAACCAACCAACCAATCAACCGACCAACCCACCAACCAACCCACCAACAACACCAATCAACCGACACCACAACCAACCCACCAAACCACCAATCACGACCAACCCACCAACCAACCACCAACCAACACAATCAACCGACCAACCCACCAACCAACCCACCAAACAACCAACCAATCAACCAACCAGCCAACCAACCAATCAACCGACCAACACCACCAACCAACCAATCAACCAACCAACCCAATCCAAACCAACCAGCCAACCAACACAACAAACCGACCAACCACCAACACAACCAACCAATCAACCAACCAATCAACCGACCAACCACCAACCAACCCACCAACCAACCAAACCAACCAACCAACCAGCCAACCACCAACCAACCAACCAACCATTCAACCAACCAACCAACCAACCAACCAACCAACCAACCAACCAATCAACCAACCAACCAATCAACCGACCAACCCACCAACCAACCCACCAACCAACCAACCAACCAACCAACCAACCAACCAATCAACCGACCAATCCATCAACCAACCCACCAACCAACCAACCAACCAACTGACCCACCAACCAACCAACCAATCAACCGACCAATCCATTAGCCAAACCACCAACCAACCAACCAACCAACCAACCCACCAACCAACCAACCAACCAACCAACCAACCAACCAACCAACCATATATCTTTTTAACTTTGAAACGCCACTTCAGGGAAGCTGTCTATCGTTTGTTTTCCTTTCCCTTACTTTTGTGTATTTGTTCTTTGTCGTCTTTGTTCACGTTTGACAAAGGCCAGGGGGCCGAACATTTGTGCTTTCCTGTTTTGTTTTGTGATATTGAATACGCGTTCTGATTCTATTATTGTGAATTTCTGGTTCCTGTTTGCTATAAAGCTGGCAGTCACTTTTGATTTAGACGAACAAAACCCTAAAACAATGCCTCCATTTATCCCCCCCCCCCCCTAAAAAAAAAAAAAAAAAGAAACCCAAGGGATAGTGTTTTATATCGATTGGAGAAAGTTATGTATCTATGTGTTTGACTGTTTGTCTGTGTGTCTGTCTGACTGTTTGTCTGTGAGTCTGTCTGTCCGTCTGTCTGTGTGTCTATGTGTCTAGGACAAAATGAGTCTACAAGATGTTCTCAGTTGTTTCTTGATGGATTGCTACTAAATTTGGATCAAGATTTGGTGTTGACCGAAACGTAAAAACAGATAGAGTATTTGATCTTATAATAATGCTTGCAAAATCATTTATATGTAAATACAAAATAGACAAGTGTGTTCCAAATATACATACTTTCCAAAGAATGCTAAACCAGAGATTCAAAATTGAACAATATAATGCCAAAATAAACTTTCGCTTGTCCTTTTTTAATGCTCAGTGGATTAACTATAGATCAGTGTTGCCTGTGTAAACAACAGACTTTCTTCATGACATGTTTCTTAAACATTGATGTACATAATGAAATCATCATTGATTGGAATATTGTTTTATGTTTTGTAGGCTATAGGTTTTCTTTTCTTTTTTTTATGTAAACAATTATTATGAATTGAAATCATTTTTTTTTCTTGTTCTGTTGTGTTACAACATTGTTTGTTGATATCTATTCTTGTTAAAAATGAATAAAAAAAAAGGTGAAAAAAAATTGAATCAAGATTAAAGACTTGCGAATGCTTATATTTGCAAGTTGTGGTGCCAAAGGGATGATCACATGGACTGCACACGTGCCTGAAATAATCACTTTTTGAAGATGGTGTGTAAACAGCGTTTTTTTCAGAAAATTCATAACAATATGTGACTTCCCACCACGAAATCAGTCTTAACTCGTAGTCAGTCGAACAGCACTAGGAGCTGAAAAGTGACTGAGGGTCTATCTGGGGTGTTTTGACTTTTTCTCAAAATTGATTTCTGTAGACTATAATCTATCCCCCACTGAAGTTTTTTTCTTGAAAAAAATTATTCATCAATTTAAAATGGTATTTTAATGCACTGATCACAGCAGAAAGAACGCAATTTCCTACCAAAAGTACCTATTTTTGTCTCTTATTATGAACCGTAACCTGTACAGTACCTGCACATGTAATATACCGACGGAAAGCTCTTTGGTGCACATTTCAGATAATGACAGCGAAAATTAGAAACAAACTGGGTCAAAGCCACCAACTAAAGTAATTTAAAGAAAATGTGTAGGAGAGCACACAAAAACTTTAGAGGCCGTTTTCTCAAAATGGCCG
>JAPXFY010000030.1:47929934-47934934 GCA_030674185.1 Monoplex corrugatus | reverse complement strand
TCTTTCCCTCCAGCTTTCCCGTTGTGACCAGGTGCTCCAAATCCTCTTCCTCATAAAATGGCCTATAAATGTTGCCTGTCTTTTCCCAATCTTCCTTATGAGTGATCTACTTGTGTCTGCCTCCATCAAGACTGTCTCATTTGTTTTCTTTGCTGTCCATGGAACTCTCAACATTCTTCTGAGAAACCACATCTCGGCTGCCTCAATCTTGCTCTGGCTTTGCTTGTTGACTCAATACACAATGAAATTCCTTGGCACCATAATTATCTTTTCCATCATCATCACCATCACCACAGCAAAGTGAAATATTGCCTCAACTGTAGTCGCCATTAATGTGGTATAGGTAATGGGACAGATAAACAAACAAACAAACAAACAAACAAACAAACAAACAAACAAACAAACAAACAAATCAAGTAGACTAAATGCAGGCACATGTCTTCAGCAAGCAACAAGTTCGGAATCAGCGTGCCATATGTCGCTTTACACTGGAGAAGACAACCACAAGCTGGGTAGTAGGATGACCATCTCCAACACAGCGGGTGGTAGGTGACGGATCTCGAATGGCCGTCAGATATGGAGACTAACCGCAAAATAACCTGGACTTACCTGGCCGAATAAGCAGTCCCGACATCGCCTGGTGACACATTCTGTAAGGGCAGGTCTATTGACAATACCACACCCAGAAAATACCATGTATCCTAAGGCATAAGACAGATAAGCGCCGTCTGAAGTCCTTGCCATCTGCTCTTACGTTGTAGGTCTGTTTGCCATGTAGGGTTACTCCCTACAGAAAATCCAGAAGGATGAAATCTGAAGTACCAAACATGCAGGCGCCTTCTAAGAAAGCATGGTACAATGCAAAGAAAAGAATGTCAATGGAAAACAGCTGTGAATTTATCGTGAAAAGCAGCAGAAGAAACATCGTCAATCAAACATTACTGGAACTGTCTTAAATGAAAGAGTGCATTGACTTCTCTAATACGAAGCAACCGTTTTGGAACAGAAAAGATAATGACTTCTCTGTCTCTCTGTCTCTCTGTCAGTCTGTCTGTCTCTTTCTCTCACTGTCTGTCTCTCTCTTTCTCTCTTTCTTTCCTTCTCTCTCTCCCTCCCTCCCCCCCTCTCTCTCTCTCTCTGTCTATCTACCTCTCTGTGTGTCTTTGTTCTTTTTTTTCTATTTCTGTCGACCGGTCTGCCTGTCTCTCTTTCTTTTTTATCTGTCCTCTGTGACTCTGTCTCTGTCTGTCTCTTTGTCTGTCCGTCTGTCTGTCTGTCTTGTCTCGCAGTAGAATGTAGATGTAGATTAGCAACGACAAGTTTGACAGGTAGCTTTTACCCAATAATTTCTCCAGATAGAAAACGAAGCATCGTTGTCATTGAAACTTTCTCTCTTTCTCTCTCTCTCTCTCTCTCTCTCTCTCTCTCTCCTCTCTCTCTCTCTCTCTCTCTCTCTCTCTCTTGCACGCAGTGCACAACAGACAGACAGACACAGACACAGACACAC
Source organism: Monoplex corrugatus (assembly GCA_030674185.1). NCBI lineage: Eukaryota > Metazoa > Mollusca > Gastropoda > Littorinimorpha > Ranellidae > Monoplex > Monoplex corrugatus. The sequence goes on along the minus strand of JAPXFY010000030.1, from coordinate 47,933,427 downwards.
GCGCACACAGACACACACACAGACACACACACAAACACAGACACACACACACAGACACACACACACACACACACACACACACACACATACATACACACACAGACACATACATATACACACACATACACACACACGTACACACACACATACATACACACACACACACACACGCGCGCGCGCGCACGCGCACACACACACGTACACACACACGCACACACGCACTCACACACATACATGCATACACACACTCACGCACAGACACAGACATACACACACACATACAGAGCACGTGCGGTAAAAATGCACCTCACAAACAAACAAGAAAGCAAACAAACAAACAAACAAACAAAGAAGCAAGCAAGCAAATAAACAAACAAACAAACAAACACAAACACACAAATGAGCAAACAAACACCCCTCAAAACAACAAACAAACAAAAGAGCAACATCATCATCATCATCATCATCAGCAGAAGCAGCAGCAGCAGCAACAACAATGACAATAACAATAACAATAACAATAACAATAACAATAACAATAACAATAACAACAGCAACAACAACAATAACAACACCAATAACAATAACAACAACAATAACATAACAACAATAACAACACCAATAACAATAACAACGCCAATAACAATAACAACAATGACAACAATGACAATAACAATAAAACAACAATAACACCAATAACAATAACAAGAATAACAATAGCAATAACAATAATAACAACAACAACAACAGCAACAACAATAACAATAACAACAACAACAACAACAACAGCAACAACAACAACAGCAACAGCAACAACAACAACAGCAACAACAACAACAGCAACAACAACAACAACAGGAAAATGCGAGCAAAGGTTAATATGCGAACACGAATATGTGAGACGTTAATCAAAATTCTGCCAACTTAACAGCCGAAAATCACAGAAGAAGAGAAAGAAATAATGAACAGAAGTTATGAAATGAGAAGAAAAACACACGGGAAAAAAATAAGTCAGGAAAAAAACACAGCGAGCAAACGAACGAGATCCGAAGAAAGAAAGAAAGAAAGAAAAAGACACCAAGAATGCAAAGGTACAAAAATACCCAGGACAAGTCGGTGCCTTCTTTCATTCTAATCAGCAGGGGAAGATTCTGTCCGTACCAGGAATATTTGCAGCAACGCAGACAATGCCGGCCAGCTGTCCAATTATGGCCTCATGTTGTCTGTGTGTGTGTCTCCCTGTCTGTCTGTCTGTCTGTCTGTCTGTCTGTCTGTATCTTTCTCTGTCTTTCTGTGTGTTCGTTCTTTGATTTAACGTCTTTTCACTATAAGTGATATTAGACGGGGGAGGGGGGGGGGGGAGGAATAAATATAATAAAATGTAGAACGATAGTTGGGCGGGTTGGATTGGGGCAGAGGGGAGATAGAGTGAAAAGACATAAATAGGTGGGGAGAACAGGAAAATGGAACGAAAAACAACACTAACAATTAACTTCAACAACAATATGAAGGGAAATTGTAACACTAATACACAAACCGCGTAAAGTTAAAGTAATGCGTTGACAGGACTGTGAACTAATGATTCTGAAATGTTAACTAATAAAGATTGATCTGATGTAACTTTTTGGAAATGAGTTTCAGAATACTTTTCTTGAGTAAACATTTTTGGTAAAAAGGAACCTAGCATTTTGCAGTAGAATAAGCAGTGAAACAGTGTGAACTGTTCGCCGCAAATACACTTGACATTTCTACAATAATTTTTTTTCAACGCGTTTAGCTGAATACGAAAACGAACAGCAACAATCGATCTCAAATGATACATGGAAGAATACTGCAACTTTTTACTGTGTGTATCCCCTCATGCAAAATAAAAACAAATGGCACAACCTTGACACAGGTTAATAAGTTCAAATACCTGGGAACGGTCATTTCATCAGACGGCAGAAGCACATCGGAAATAGCGGGCAGAATCGGCCAAGCCAAAACAGCATTCAAGAAGATGACAAGCATTCTTACCAACAAATGCCGATCAATTAACATCAGAAAGAGAGTCCTTGAATGTTATATAGAGCCAATACTGTTGTACGAATGCGAGGCGTGGACAATCAGCAAGCAAAGCCAGAGCAGGATCGAGGCATCCGAGATGTGGTTTCTCAGAAGAATGTTGAGAGTTCCATGGACAGCAAAGAAAACAAACGAGACAGTCTTGATGGAGGCAGACACAAATAGATCACTCATAAGGAAGATTAGGAAAAGACAGGCAACATTTATAGGCCATTTTATGAGGAAAGGGGATTTGGAGCACCTGGTCACAACGGGAAAGCTGGAGGGAAAGAGAGCACCAGGTAGACCCAGGGAGAGAATGCTGGACGGACTTGCAGAGTGGCTGGGGATGAAGAGGGTGGGGGAGATGCTGGGGGCAACGAGAGATAGAGATGGTTGGAAGTCCATGGTCGCCAACGCCATGCGGCAGGGCACCTGATGATGATGATGATGTCTCTCTGTTTGTCTATTGTTCTAACGTTTGCTTTAGTTTAGGTTTAACAAGTACATTTCATCCCTCAGTGGGGATGCCAGGATCTTTCAGCGTAAATAGTATCACCACCTTCTGGACATTCTGTGCTAGAGATTTTCTTTTTTCCGTCACTCTCCTTGTTTTTTTCTTCCTCCTTTGCTGTCTGTCATTTCTTCCTATCATTTTCTTCCTTGCTGGTCCATGCACCTGTATGTATTCCATAAAGTCTTACGTACTTTCTCGTAGAATTGATAATTGGGTACATATATTGAGTGCAGTTTTGGCTCTAGGGACATGAGATATGCAGAACCAATTTTACGCAATTTAGACCCGTTTTTATATTTTTCAGAGTCCTTAGTTATGTTTAAATTTGTATTCAGGTATGTTGTTTTAACCCCCCCTGTGCTGTAAATTGGACGGAGTGGTCGACTTCAGGGACGTCCCCTTATTTTTTGTGCGCGAATGCATTGATATGTGTACTTGATTTTCTTTTCCTTTTTTTTTTCTTTCTTTTTTGCTGTTGAAGTATTGTGTATGGTTTATATCCCTGGTGTAGCTCTACGCAGTCGGCTGGGCTTTAAAACAAAACTAACAGTAAATGAGTAAATTTCAGCAATACCAGACATGAAAAACTAACCAAAGACTGCTGTATTGTGTCTCTGATTTTACCGTTATTTTAGTTTCCCTTTCAGTTTCTCAAGATGACGTCTCCGTGCTCGAAATGAATTCCTGTGATGGAAAATAAAACTCGGTTAATCGATCAATCAAACGATCAATCAGTCTCTGTCTCCTTTTTGTGTGACTCGGTGTCTTTGTACAAATTATGTCCTTCTCTCTGTTATCTCTGTCTCTGTGTCTCTGTCTCTGTCTCTGTCTCTGTCTCTGTCTCTGTCTCTGTCTCTGTCTCTGTCTCTTTTCTTTTCTCTTTTCTTCTCTTCTCTTCTCTTTTTTCTCTTCTCTTTTCTTCTCTCTTCTCTC
>JAPXFY010000030.1:47909934-47917434 GCA_030674185.1 Monoplex corrugatus | reverse complement strand
TGTGTCTCTCTCTCTCCCTCTCTCTCTCTGTCTCTCTGTCTTTCGCTCTGTCTCTGTATGTGTATCTCTCTCTCTCCCTCTCTCTCTCTCTGTCTCTTTCTCTCTCCGTTCCTCCATTCCTGTCTCTCTCTGCCTTCCTCCGCCCTGTGTTAGGTGGTTGGTTTCACAGAGGAATAGGAAGTGAAAAATAATTTTGAAATCCCCATAAACATGGAATGTTTAATTGTTTCATGTAGGATTGGTTTGGTAAGCTAAATGGTAGTGCAAGGTGCATTGTTTATGTTGTGTGTGTGTGTGTGTGTGTGTGTGTGTGTGTGTGTGTGTGTGTGTGTGTGTGTGTGTGTGTGTGTATGGGTGTGTGTGTGTGTGTGTGCGTGTGAAAAAGAGAGAGAGAAAGAGAGAGACAGAGACAGAGACAGACAGACAGACAGACAGACAGACAGAGGGGATGTGAGCAAGAACACGACCAAAGCCCCACTCTGGGCCTGCTTCCGACAGAAGAACAGCAGACAAAAGAGAAATAGCAGAGGTACACGACGGCTGTCACAATTAACCAGCCAAGGTAATTCTGTTGTAGACAGAACACAAGGCAGAACAAGAAGGGGAGGAGGAGAAGGAGGAGGAAAGATTGAAGTGCGGGTAGGGACGGCGGGAAAGGAGAAAGAGAGAGAGAGAGGGATAGAGAGAGAGAGAGAGAGAGAGAGAGAGAGAGACAGACAGACAGACAGAGAAAGAGAGAGAGAGAGCCAGAGAGAAACAGAGACAGAGAGATAGAGAATGAGAGAGGGAGAGAGAGACGGGGAGAAAGGGAGAAACACAGAGAGAGAGAGAGAGAGAGAGAGAGAGAGGCAGACAGACAGACAGACATAGATAAACAGATATACACAGAGAGACAGACAGACAGACAGACAGAGACAGAGAAAGAGACAGACAGACAGAGATAGACAGACATACAGTGAGACAGACAGAGAGAAAGAAAGAGAGAGAGAGACAGACAGACAGACAGACAGACAGACAGATAAACAGACAAGCAAACAAACACGATAGACATACAGAGCGGAAGAGAGAGAGAGAGAGAGGAGAGAAAAAGGAAGAGAAGAAGAGAAGAGAGAAAAGACAGAGCAGACAGACAGAAGACAGGAGACAGACAGAGCAGAGAGAGAGGCAACAAGAAGAGAGCAACGAGAGAGAGAGAGAGGCAGACAGACAGGCAAGACAGAGAGACATACAGATATATACGTATATGTATATATATATATATATATATATATGTATATATATATATATATAAATTATATATATATATTATATTATATATAGATATATGTATATATATATATATATAGATATATATAGATATACATACAGACAGACAGACAGAGAGAGAGAGAGAGAGAGAGAGAGAGAGAGAGAGAGAGAGAGGGGGGTGGGACGGAGGGAAGGAGGGAGGGATGGAGGGAGGCTACTTTTAGACACAACAGGTCTAAATGGTTCCACATACCAGCAGTAAACACACCCATTTCAGCTACAATGTGCCTTGGTTGGCAGCATGTGGGGCATTGACTGCTCTCTGTCTCTCTGACTCTCTCTCTGTCTCTCTCTCTGTCTCTGTGTGTGTGTCTCTCTCTCCCTCTCTCTCTCTCTATGTCTGTCTCTTTCTCTCTCCGTTCCTCCATTCCTGTCTCTCTCTCTGCCTTCCTCCGCCCTGTGTTAGGTGGTTGGTTTCACAGAGGAATAGGAAGTGAAAAAATTTTTGAAATCCCCATAAACATGGAATGTTTAATTGATTCATGTAGGATTGGTTTGGTAAGCTAAATGGTAGTGCAAGGTGCATTGTTTATGGTGTGTGTATGTGTGTGTGTGTGTGTGTGGTGTGTGTGTGTGTGTGTGTGTGTGTGTTTTGTGGGTTGTGTGTGTGTGTGTGTGTGGGTGTGGGTGTGTGTGTGTGTGTGTGTGTGGGTGTGGGTTGTGGTGTGTGTGTGTGTGTGTGTGTGTGTGGGTGTGGGTGTGTGGGTGTGTGGGTGTGTGTGTGTGTGTGTGTGTGTGTGTGTGTGTGTGTGTTGTGTGTGTGGTGTGTGTGTGTGTGTGTGTCTGTCTGTCTGTGACAAAATGTGTGGAGTCGAGTTTCTCTGCTCTTTAAGGATGGATGTTAGGCAAACGTGGGTCAAATGTTTGAAGTGTAAGTTTGAAAGGTAGGCACCAAGCTTGAAGATCACATGGACCAAAAACACAACAAACAAACAAACAATTAAACAAAAAACAACAACAACAACAACAGAAAAAACAATAACAACAACAACCCTCCCAAAAAAAGGAAAAAATCACGAAATCAGTCTTAACTAGCATTTTGGGCATTTTGAGATATACATATCATTGGAAAGTGTACATTCTGCTGATTATTTTGGTACTTGAATAAAGCTTGTACTAAACACAATGTAGAAGTTATGTAAGTTTAAAGTCATTAAGTTGTATGACGGCCATTTTGAGAAAACGGCCTCTAAAGTTTTTGTGTGCTCTCCTACACATTTTCCATAAATTTCTTTATTTGGTGGCTTTGACCCAGTTTGTTTCTAATTTTCGCTGTTATTATCTGAAAGGTGCACCAAAGAGCTTTCTGTAGAATATTGCATGTGCTGGTACTGTACAGGTTACGGTTCATAATAAGAGACAAAAATAGGTATTTTGGTAGGAAATTGCGTTCTTTCTGCTGCGATCAGTGCATTAAAATACCATTTTAAACTGATTAATAATATATTTTTAAGAAAAACATTTCTGTGGGGGATATATTATAGTCTACAGAAATCAATTTTAAGAAAAAGTCAAAACACCCCAGATAGACCCTCAGTCACCTTTTCAACTCCTAGTGCTGTTCGACTGACTACGAGTTAAGACTAATTTCGTGGTGGGAGGTCACATTTGTTTTTAGAAATTCTTTTATTCATTTGTGTGCTTATATAGTTTATTCATTAAAAAAATTGTCTATCTATGTGTTTATGTACTTAATATGTATTCATTTATTTGAACTTTTATGTAGAAATGGAGATTATACAATGACCACCTTTTCTTTTGTCTCTCGTGATCTCTGTAGTTGTTTGTCTCTATCTTTCCTTTTTTTTTCTTTCTTTCTTCTTTCTTTCCTTCCACTGTCTTTTTTCCTGTTCTTTTCTTTGGTCTGGAAGGATGCCCGCGGCTTTGTTAAAAGTCTTCGAGTTTGGGGGGGGGGGGGGAGAGGGGTCGGAGAAAAAAAAAGACTGTAAGAGCAGAGAAGAAGAGGTTGGGGGTGGGTGGTGGGGTGGGGTGGTTGGGAGAGGTGGAATTGTTGTAGACAGGTGAACGGGCAAGGATGGTAGGCCGTGGTCTGGCATTGAACTGTTTTTATACTGAAAGGTGAGCATTATTGTCTGAAAGGCTGCAGGGTAGTGTGGGCTGTAAGTACAGTAATGTGTGTGTGTGTGTTGGGGGGTGGTGGTGTAGTTTTGGTGATTGTGATGCACGAGAGACAAAAATGGAAGGAAAGACGGATAGGGGAGAAAATGGGATGCAGAGAGAGAGCGAGAGAGAGAGAGAGAAAGAGAGACAGACAGACAGACAGACCGACAGACAGACAGACAGACCGACAGAGACAGAGACAGAGAGAGGGGAGAGCAAGTGAGAAACAAATGGGGAGAGAGGGAATGAAATAGAGTTAGAGAAAGAGGGAAAGGGAGAGAGAGAGAGGGGGGAGACAGAGAGAGAGAGAGAGAGAGAAGGAAGAGTGAGATGGAGTGAGAGAAAGAAAAATAGAAAAAGGGAGAGAAGGCAGGAGAGAGAGATGGTGAGAGAGCTCTGAAAGAGGGAGAGCGAGTGAGAAAAAATGGTGAGTGGGAGAGGGAGGAAGGAAGAGAGAGAGAGAGAGAGAGAGAGAGAGAGAGGAGAGAGATGAAAAGGAAGAGTGAGATAGAGAGAGAGAGAAGGGAGAGAGAGAGGAAGGGAGAGAGATAGGGAGAGAGAGAGGGAGGGAGAGAGAGAGGGAGAGAGAGAGGGAGGAGAGAGAGAGAGAGAGTAAAAGATAGAGAAATGGAAAATGAGAGAGAAAGCGGGAGACAGAGAGAAAGACAGAGAGGGGGAGAGAAGGGGAAAGAGGGAGGGAGAGAAAGAGTGAGGGAGTTTGAGGGAGAATGAGAGACTTCAGACTTCAGACTTCAGACTAAGAACACTTTATTACTCAAGGATAATGCCATTAGGTCCCAGTGGATCTATTTTACAGCCAGTTCTTTCTACTCTACACACACGATAAAAATTAATTCAAAACTGATGACCCATAACATATATGTGAAACAAGTTATAGAAATGAATTATGACAAAATAGGGACTTTAATATATATGTCAGCAGGTCACAATTTAAAAAAAACAACTTGAGAGACAAAGACATTTGTGCACTGAATTCTTATAAAATATCGATTTTAAAAAAAATGTTTATATGTAATACACATGATATCATTTGTATTGTACGTGATAAAACCCTGACAAACTGCTAGTGTATGTGAGGATATAGTTGTTCATACTTTTCGTTTGTTGTTACATTTCATGTAATTGGCATGACATATTTCTGAATATGATGCATGTACGTAAATTTTGTTCTTTCTTCTCATTTCCCTTTGTTGAGATGCTGGGGTCTCTTTCAGTATAAATAGTATCCCTACCTTCTAATAATAATAATAATAATTACAATATTTATATAGCGCAAAATCTCGACAAAATCAAATCTAAGCGCTGAAACAGACACACACGCACGCACGCACGCACGTACGCACGCACACGCACGCACACACACACACACACACACACACACACACACACACACACACACACACACACACCACACACGCAAGGCTATAAATGGGGAGAAAGAATAAAAGCAATAAAAGCAAGAATAAAAACAATGGAAAATTATAGAGAGCATATCATATACAATTATATATTATAACAAAGTGATTTCCCTTCTGGAAATTCTGTGCTAGAAATGTCCTCTTTTCTGTCACTCTCTTTGTTTCTTTCTTTCTTCTTTGCTTTCTGTCGTCTTTTCCTATCCATGTCTGTCTTGTTAGTCATTCCACCTGTATGTATTCTGTAAACCTTACACACTTTTGTCTTGGTATTGATAAATGGGTATATGTGTTGACGGTATGTTTGGCTCTAAGGAAATGTACTGTGCAGGAGAAATGTTAGTTGATGTATGCCATTTTTATGTATGATTTAATGTCCTTAGGTATGGGAACCAGAAGAACAAGAAAACCAAAGCAAGCGGTTTATTCAACAAAACAAGACAAGACAAGCGCAAATTTTCGGCCAACTGGCCTTTGTCAAGCGCGAACGCACGGTCACAAACAACACCAAACAACGGATAATAAAAAGAGGACTAAAAACTTCCCTGCCGCCTCGTCCAGTGGATAAAAAGGGACCAAAAAGGGTTGAGGCGGCAGGGAAGTTTTTAGTCGAGGCGGCAGGGAAGTTTTTTAGCGAGGCGGCAGGGAAGTTTTTAGACGAAGCGGCAGGGAAGTTTTTAGACGAAGCGGCAGGGAAGTTTTTAGTCGAGGCGGCAGGGAGGTTTTTAGTCGAGGCGGCAGGGAAGTTTTTAGACGAAGCGGCAGGGAAGTTTTTAGTCGAGGCGGCAGGGAAGTTTTTAGACGAAGCGGCAGGGAAGTTTTTAGACGAAGCGGCAGGGAAGTTTTTAGTCGAGGCGGCAGGGAAGTTTTTAGACGAAGCGGCAGGGAAGTTTTTAGACGAAGCGGCAGGGAAGTTTTTAGTCGAGGCGGCAGGGAAGTTTTTAGACGAAGCGGCAGGGAAGTTTTTAGCGAGGCGGCAGGGAAGTTTTTAGCGAGGCGGCAGGGAAGTTTTTAGCGAGGCGGCAGGGAAGTTTTTAGCGAGGCGGCAGGGAAGTTTTTAGACGAGGCGGCAGGGAAGTTTTTAGTCCTCTTTTTATTATCGTTGTTTGGTGTTTCTGGTCTGTTTGTGACCGTGCGTTCGCGCTTGACAAAGGCCGGTTGGCCGAAAATTTGCGCTTGTCTTGTCTTGTCTTGTTGTGTTGAATACGCGTTCACTTTGGTTTGCTTGTTCTTCTGGTTCCTGTTTGCTTGGGCGCGGGCAGTCACACTTGTTTTGGATCTCCTTAGTTATGTTCCCATTGTATTCAGGTTTGTCTTTTGAAATCCTCTGGTGATAAATTGGACAGAATGGTCAACACTAGGGGCATCTCTTTACATTATGTGCACCATGCATTGATATGTGTTTTTATTTTTTGTTTTCAGTATTTTTTTTTTCAACCAGATGTTGTGTACGTTTTGAAATGGTTATGGTTCTGTTCAATCGGCTGGGCTTTTAACGATATGAATAATAATGAATCTTCTGACTGTTATTGTTATTATACTTGGACATTGAATTTGTGTTTTTGTATTTGTCTGTATGTTCAGTCAAACACGAATTAAAAACAGGTCTGAAAAAGGAAAAAAAAAAAAAAAAAAAACATCAAAAGGAAACATCACCTTTATTTCTATATATTTTTTCCCCAAAAGACTGAAAGATTTCGAATTTGCTCAGCAGAATTTATATATCTATCTGTTTGTAAATATATATATATTGTTTTTTTTTTACATTTATTTTTCTTGTCCCGCCTTTTGCACCTTTCCTCTGTCACTACCCTCACGCTCATTTCAACTGTCAACATGTCTCCAGACTCACTTAATTAAACAGAGATCATCATGACTAGTGAACCCGAAGGGCCACAGCATCAGGAACAGTTTTACACATCACCATGACAATGAAGCCAGTCGGGGTCAAAAACGACAGCCAGCCGATAGATTCTTCTCAAAGAGCCGCGGAGTCAAGATGTGACATCTCCAGTTGACACCCAGACCGTATTATTAAAAAATGATCCGTTGGCTGCCTATCTTGACGGTTCCATCATTCTGGTGATGTCAGCTTAACGTTTCATTGATTCTTTCTCCCTTCCTGCCATTTCCAAGATCTTGCCATCGCATAAGGGTTTTTGAGCAGGCTCAAGCAATTTGACGGGATAAATGTTGACGTATTTGGGTGGAGTACAGATGGAATTGTCCCAGTCTGGTGAATCCGTTTTGTGCAAACTGTGAATTTTAAACTGATGGGGTTTTGAACACAAGACCTTCCGTTGTGCTAATCACTTTGTCACGTTGACTGCTGCAGGGTAGCATGAATCTATTCTTCCCTCTTTTACAGACAGGCAGACAGACAGACAGAGATAAACACAGACAGATGGACAGACAACAGACATAGATAAACACAGACAGACAGGCAGACGGGACAGACAGACAGAGATAAACGCAGACAGACAGACAGAGATAACACAGACAGACAGACAGATGGACAGACAGACAGACATAGATAAACACAGACAGACAGACAGAGATAAACGCAGACAGACAGACAGAGATAACACAGACAGACAGACAGACAGAGATAAACACAGACAGACAGACAAACAGA
>JAPXFY010000030.1:47874934-47877434 GCA_030674185.1 Monoplex corrugatus | reverse complement strand
AATGAAAGTTTCTACAAGACCACAACGATCTTGTCTTCAAAGCACACCAAGTTCTATTTCAATGAAAGTTTCTACAAGACCACAACGATCTTGTCTTCAAAGCACACCAAGTTCTATTTCAATGAAAGTTTCTACAAGACCACACCGATCTTGTCTTCAAAGCACACCAAGTTCTATTTCAGTGAAAGTTTCTACAAGACCACAATAATCTTGTCTTCAAAGCACATCAAGTTCTATTTCAGTGAAAGTTTCTACAAGACCACAATAATCTTGTCTTCAAAGCACATCAAGTTCTATTTCAGTGAAAGTTTCTACAAGACCACAATAATCTTGTCTTCAAAGCACATCAAGTTCTATTTCAGTGAAAGTTTCTACAAGACCACAACGATCTTGTCTTCAAAGCACATCAAGTTCTGTTTCAGTGAAAGTTTCTACAAGACCACAATAATCTTGTCTTCAAAGCACATCAAGTTTTATTTCAGTGAAAGTTTCTACAAGACCACAACGATCTTGTCTTCAAAGCACATCAAGTTCTGTTTCAGTGAAAGTTTCTACAAGACCACACTGATCTTGTCTTCAAAGCACACCAAGTTTTATTTCAATGAAACTTTCTACAAGGTCACAATGATCTTGTCTTCAAAGCCCACCAAGTTCTATTTCAGTGAAAGTTTCTACAAGACCACACTGATCTTGTCTTCAAAGCCCACCAAGTTCTATTTCAGTGAAAGTTTCTACAAGACCACAACGATCTTGAGAACCTGATGATGGCCCCCCCCCGTCTGTCTGGTCAGTTGTTGGACTGCTTCCAGTTAAGGATTCAGTTGGATGTGAAACAGCGGCAACTGTGGCTGAACAGATTGACCCTTGAATGTCATTCCTGGGCACGACTGACGCACTTGAAGGCTCATGGCTGTGGCTGGGTGGTCACTGCCGCAGCTTCTCTGTATCTCTAGCCAGCCACAGTCGACGTCGTTTTTCCTCTGCGGTGGCGATGTCTGCACGTACAGCCTGCGGCCAGACACAGTGATTTATAGTTGTCGCATCCAGGTGTCCACACTGACATCAGCGAACTTCAGAAGACTTTTGGAAACGTCTCTGTCTCTCAGCAGTGGGCACCTCGTGACCGGGATCCTGCAGCAAGCTCTCTGTACAGGATCTCTTTTGGGATGTGGCCATCCTGTAAGCAGCAGACATGGCAGTCGGTGCGTGAAGAGGGTATACATGCATAACGAGTCACTTACTAATGTGTTAGTTGATGGATTGTATAAATACACGAGTTTTAGAGAAATTATTGATTAGAGAAAATTGCTAAATTATTCATTCTCCCCCCTCCCTAGATCCCACTCTAAGGCATGGCAAAACTGGTTTCAGTTTCTTAAGACGACGTCTCCGCGCTCGGAACGAATTCGATATGGACTTACGTCACAGGTGCCACGTGTATGGTTATCATGGCACAAGCCTTAACTCTTTCAGCCCTGTCTGTTTTACAAGAGAAATGCACTCCCAGCCTGGGGGTTTTTGGGGGAACTGTACAATCGATGGGTACCCCAATAAAACAGCTGTATCTCAAAAACTGCTTGATGAAATTCATTAAAGTTTTGTATGCTTGCTGATATATACATGTTCTCTTTCATATATCATTTTCAGATCATTTGATGTTTTCAGTCTTAGTTAAAATTTTATGAAAATTTACAAAAACTACAAAAAAATCTGATTTTTATTTTTTCCACCTCCATTCCATCAATTTCATCAATTTTCGGTCGTTGCCAGGGCTCTTTGTCGAGTGAAGTGCCGATCGACGAAGATACACTCGATTCAGAGGCCGTTTCTTCTGTTTCAGGCTCAAAATCACTGCCTTTATCGAGGAGGATTTCATCCAAAACATGTTGCACTGTGTAGCCAGCTCGTTTAATCATCTTGACGTCAAAAAACAACAACAAAAAACTGCGTCAAATTGCTTCAAAATGACTTGGCGGAATCTTCGAAGTTACCAGAAGGGAAGAGTGACGGAGTAACGTCCCTTCCGTAATGAATATTCATAGAAATGAAACCGAAAGTGAGCTGGTCAGGTCCTGAGACCCTACCTAGCCTATGTTTTACCTAGTCTGTGTTTTATCTAGCCTATGTTTTACCTAGTCTGTGTTTTAGACTAATACTGTATCAGCCTACCAATGGAATTATCTTGGTTACCTGTATGCTGACATGTGTATCTGTGCATCTTATCTTCAACAAAAAAAAGAGGAACATATGTATAAACAAACAGATAAGTAAAAGTCTGAATCACAAAACAACTAGTTAGTCTCTATAAACTCGTCTCACACGACAGAAAGACCCCCTCACTCCCCCCCCCCCCCCCCAGTCAATGCACAAACGGGAATCATCCCAACTCCACTTGGCCAAGGCTGGAGGAGCTTAATCCTTGTTAGACATCCCCACCCCCATCCCCTTTGGCATTCTGGACTTGTCAAGGACGACTCTGTTGGGCGTACCGTCCTTCCAG
>JAPXFY010000030.1:47867434-47869934 GCA_030674185.1 Monoplex corrugatus | reverse complement strand
GGGTCGTTCTACATATGGCAATCAGTACACCTGTAGAACTATAACACACCTGCTAAGGTCCCTTCTACTATGGCAATCAGTACACCTGTAGAACTACAACACACCTGCTAAGGCCGTTCTGCCGTGGCAATCATTACACCTGTAGAACTATAACACACCTGCTGAGGCCGTTTCTGCCCGTGGCAATCCTACACTGTAGAACTAAACACACCTGTTAAGGCCGTTCTGCACGTGGCAATCACTACACCTGTAGAACTATAACACACCTGCTGAGGCCGTTTACACATGGCAAATCACTAAACTGTAGAACTATAACACACCTGCTGAGGCCGTTCTGCCGATGGCAATCACTACACCTGTAGAACTATAACACACCTGTTATAGGCCGTTCTGCACGTGGCAATCCTACACCTGTAGAACTATAACACACCTGTTAAGCCGTTCTGCACGTGGCAATCACTACAACCTGTAGAACTATACAACACCTGTTAAGGCCGTTCTGCACGTGGCAATCACTACACTGTAGAACTACCACACACCTGTTAAGGCCGTTCTGCACGTGGCAATCACTACACCCGTAGAACTATAACACACCTGCTGAGGCCGTTCTACACATGGCAATCACTACACCTGTAGAACTATAACACACCTGCTGAGGCCGTTCTACACATGGTAATCACTGCACCTGTAGAACTACAACACACCTGCTAAGGCCGTTCTGCCCGTGGCAATCACTACATCTGTAGAACTATAACACACCTGTTAAGGCCGTTCTGCACGTGGCAATCACTACACCTGTAGAACTATAACACACCTGTTAAGGCCGTTCTGCACGTGGCAATCACTACACCTGTAGAACTATAACACACCTGTTAAGGCCGTTCTGCCCGTGGCAATCACTACACCTGTAGAACTACCACACACCTGTTAAGGCCGTTCTGCCCGTGGCAATCACTACACCTGTAGAACTATAACACACCTGTTAAGGCCGTTCTACACATGGCAATCACTACACCTGTAGAATTACAACACACCTGTTTAAACCGTTCTGCCCGTGGCAATCACTACACCTGTAGAACTATAACACACCTGTTAAGGCCGTTCTGCACGTGGCAATCACTACACCTGTAGAACTATAACACACCTGTTAAGGCCGTTCTTTATGTGGCAATCACTACACCTGTAGAATTACAACACACCTGTTTATACCGTTCTGCCCGTGGCAATCACCACACCTGTAGAACTATAACACACCTGCTGAGGCAGTTCTGCCCGTGGCAATCACTACACCTGTAGAACTATAACACACCTGCTGAGGCCGTTCTGCACGTGGCAATCACTGCACCTATAGAACTACCACACACCTGCTAAGGCCGTTCTGCACGTGGCAATCACTACACCTGTAGAACTACAACACACTTGCTAAGGCTAAGGCCGTTCTGCACGTGGCAATCACTGCACCTGTAGAACTACCACACACCTGCTGAGGCCGTTCTGCACGTGGCAATCACTGCACCTGTAGAACTATAATACACCTGCTAAGGTCGTTCTACACATGTCAATCACTGCACTTGTAGAACTATAACACACCTGCTACGGCCGTTCTACACATGGCAATCACTGCACCTGTAGAACTATAACACACCTGCTAAGGCCGTTCTACACATGTCAATCACTGCACTTGTAGAACTATAACACACCTGCTACGGCCGTTCTACACATGTCAATCACTGCACTTGTAGAACTATAACACACCTGCTACGGCCGTTCTACACATGTCAATCACTGCACTTGTAGAACTATAACACACCTGCTACGGCCGTTCTACACATGTCAATCACTGCACCTGTAGAACTATAACACACATGCTAAGGCCGTTCTACACATGGCAATCACTGCACCTGTAGAACTATAACACACCTGCTGAGGTCGTTCTACATACGGCAATCACTGCACCTGTAGAACTATAACACACCTGCTGAGGCCGTTCTACACATGGCAATCAGTACACCTGTAGAACTATAACACACCTGCTGAGGCCGTTCTGCCGTGGCAATCACTGCACCTATAGAACTATAACACACCTGCTAAAGCCGTCCTGCACGTGGCAATCACTACACCTGTAGAATTACAACACACCTGTTTAAACCGTTCTGCCCGTGGCAATCACCACACCTGTAGAACTATAACACACCTGCTAGGCCGTTCTGCCCGTGGCAATCACTACACCTGTAGAACTACCACACACCTGTTAAGGCCGTTCTTTATGTGGCAATCACTCATCATCATCAGGTGCCCTGCTGCATGGCGTTGGCGATCATGGACTTCCGTCTGTCTCTATCTCTCGTTGCCCCTAGCATCTCCCCCACTCTCCTCATCCCCAGCCACTCTGCAAGTCCGTCCAGCATTTTCTCCCTGGGACTACTTGATGCTCTCTGGCATGTGATTAGTAGACACTCTGTACTTGGCAAGACATGCTTGTTCAGAACTTGAAGGTTGG
>JAPXFY010000030.1:47847434-47857434 GCA_030674185.1 Monoplex corrugatus | reverse complement strand
GCTCAGATTTTGGACTGATAATCAACAGAAAAACATAGGATGAAATGGGAGATTGTTAGTGTGGTTTGACTATCTTATTGACCTATTTCGCTTTCCCTCATCGTCTGAGAGAACCGTTGGTTTGGCATCTGTTGTAAAAGAGGAGAAAATTATGGGTAAAGCGCAGAGGTGAGTTATTTTGATGGCCATGTTAAGTGGTTACAGGCAAGCTGGTGGTATGCATAATTCTGTTATGTGTGAGCTTGTAAGTGTCAGGATGAGTGTGTGTGTGTGTGTGTGTGTGTAGTGTGTGTGTTTGTGTGTGTGTGTGCGTGTGTGTTTCGGTGTGTGTGTGTGTGTGTGGTGTGTGTGTTGGTCTGTGTGTGTGTGTGTGTGTGTGTACGTGTGTTGTGTGTGTGGTGTGTGTGTGTGTGTTGTGTGTGTGTGTGTGTTGTGTGTGTGTGTGTGCGTGTGTGTGTGTGTGTGTGTGTGTGTGTGTTGTTGGTGTGGTGTGTTCGTCTCTGTCTCTGTATGTGTCTGTACGCTATAATGCTCAGTATGTGTATGCGTGCGTGAACGTACCTATATACAAACACGTACCTATATATATATAGCAGTTTCAACACGAGTGAAACTTTCCAAATAAGGCACAAACTGACATGTACATCTACCAACGTAGTGTATCTCCTCCACTGCGATATCTGCCCTAAAACTCAATATATAGGACAAACGAAAAATTCTCTCAAAACCAGATTCTACCAACACCGGTCAAACATCCAAAAAAATACAGGCACTCAGGTCACCAAACACTTCAACCAAACTGGCCATTCACTTCAAAACTTAAAATGTATCGCAGTGGAAAAGGTGCACTCTGAGAACCTGGACACCAGACTGAGGAGGGAGTCTTTTTGGATGAACAAAATGAAAACCATATTTCCTCTGGGCCTGAACTCTGTCAATTGACGTCACAACAATATCGAGTCAAAACTACGTAATGTAGCCTACGTAAACTATTCTGATGTGTTTGTGTAGCATATCGTAGATACATACATATATATATAATTATATATATATATATATATATATATATATATATATATATATATATATATATATATATATAGAGAGAGAGAGAGAGAGAGAGATAGATAGATAGATAGATAGATATGTGTGATATGTGTATGCGTATGTGTATGTGTGTGTGCGTGCGTGCGTGCGTGTGTGTGTATGTGTGTGTGTTTGTGTATGCATGTGTGTGTTTGTGTGTGTGTGTGTGTGTTTTGTTTATGTGTGTGTGCGCGCGCGCGCGTGTGTGTGTGTGGTGTGTGTGTGTGTGTGTGTGTGTGTGTGTGTGTGTCTGTTTGTGTATGTATGTGTGTGTTTGTGTGTGTGTGTGTGTGTGTGTGTGTGTGTGTGTGTGTATGTGTATGTGTATGCGTGTGTGTGTGTGTGTGTGTGTGTGTGTGTGTGTGTGTGTGTGTGTGTGTGTGTGTGTGTGTGTGTTTGGTGTGTGGGTGTGCTGGTATGAATCTGGGCGTTATATTTTAGCGAGTGCCCGTAGATTTGTGCGCGCATGTAGCGCGTGCGTTGGGTGGGTGTGTGTGTGTGCGATGTTCAAATTAAGAACAAGAAGAACTTGAAACTTTTCGTCAAGTAAAAATACCGAACATAATTGGATAAGCGAGCTTCCAATCTTGGTTCTGAATTGGCAAGTCAGGGTTGCTGTCTTCCCTCTCTTCCCCGCCTCTTTCTTTGCTCCCCCCCCCCTCCCACTGCTCCCCCCCACTGTCCCCCCCCCCCCAGTGCTTCCCCCCGCCCCCCCCCCTCACTTTCGGTCTCTGACGTAGTGAGGTGTTTGTCATGAAATGAGTTTTATCGTGGTGGATGATCCAGTGGCCTTTTCTGTCTGTCTGTCTTTGTCTGTCTCTCATTGTCTCTATCGGTCTGTCTGTCTCAGTCCCTCTGTCTATCTGTCCGTCTGTATATATCTCTCAGTCTGTCTATCTGTGTTTATGTTTGTCTCTCTGTCTCTGTCTGTCTCTCGGTCTGTCTGTAGCTTTCTCTCTCTCCTCCTGTCTCTCTGTCTGTTTCTCTCAGTCCTTCTGTCTATCTATCTGTCTGTCTGTCTGTCTGTCTCTCTCTCTCTCTCTCACAGTGTCTCTGCCTGTCTGTCTGTCCGTCTGTTCCGCTCTGTCTGTCTGTCTGTCTGTCTGTCTCTCTCTGTTTCTGTCTGTAGGTTTCTCTCTCCTGTCTGTCCGCCTCTCTATTCTTCTCTGTCTGGCTATGTCTGTCTGTCTGTCTGTCTCAGTCCCTCTGTCTCTCTGTCTGTCTCTCTCTCAGTCTCTCTATCTATCTGTCTGTCTGCCTCTGTCTCTTTCTCTGTTTCTGTCTGTAGCTTTTTTACTCCTTCTGTCTGTCTGCCTGTTTCTCATTCTCTGCCTGTCTGTCTGCCTGTCTGTCTGTCTGTCTCTCTGTGTCTCGCTCCTCTCTTTGTCTGTCTGTCTCTCTTTGTCTCTCTTTGTTTCTCTCTCTGTCTCTTTCTGTCGCTCTCTCTCTCTGTCTCTCTCTGTCTCTGTCTCTCTGTCTCTCTCTCTGTCTCGCTCTCTCTCTCCTGTCTCTCTCTCACACACACACACACTCACACACACGCACGCACGCACGCACACGCATACACACACACACACACGCACACACACACACTCTCTCTCTCTAACTCTCTCTCTCTCTCTCTCTCTCCTGTCTCTCTCGCTCTCTCTCTCTCTATCTCACACACACACGCACGCACACACACACAGTACACACACACACTCTCTCTCTCTAACTCTCTCCCTCTCTCTCTGCCGTGCCCTACCAGCATCTTTCATCCTTTCACACTGACTGTCTGGGCCGCTTCAGTACTGTGCTAACAGGCAAGCGTTGGAAGTGAACCACCTGTTAGATAATATCAGCCACCTCTTGTTAATTGCTTTGGAGATGAAAGCAAGCCGTTACGCACTTGCTCTTTCAAGAAGAATAAATGGTCGATGAAGACAAAAATGATGAAGCGGAAGAAGAAGGTGGAGGGAGAGAAAAAGAAGGGGGAGAAGAAGTAGGAGGATGAAAAGAAAAAGTAGTTGTAGGAGGAGAAGGAGAAGGAGGAGGAGAGGAAGGAGGAGGAAGAGAGAAGGAAGAGGAAGAGAGGAAGGAAGAGGAAGAGAGGAAGGAAGAAGCAGAGAAGAAGAAGGAGGAGGAGGAGAAGATGAAGGAGGAGAAGGAAGAGAAGAAGAAGAAGGAGGAGGAAGAGAAGAAGGAGGAGGAAGAGAGGAAGGAAGAGGAGGAGAAGGAGAAGGAGGAATAGAAGAAGGAGAAGGAGGAGAAGAAGAAGGAGGAGGAGAAGAAGGAGGATGAGGAGAAGAAGAAGGAGGAGGAGAAGAAGGAGGATGAGGAGAAGAAGAAGGAAGAGAAGAAGGAGAAGGAAGAGAAGAAGGAGGAGGAAGAGAAGAAGGAGGAGGAGAAGAAGAAGGAGGAAGAGAAGAAGGAAGAGAAGAAGGAAGAGAAGAAGGAAGAGAAGAAGGAAGAGAAGAAGGAAGAGAAGAAGAAGGAGGAAGAGAAGAAGGAAGAGAAGAAGGAAGAGAAGAAGAAGGAGGAAGAGAAGAAGAAGGAGGAAGAGAAAAAGGAAGAGAAGAAGAAGGAGGAAGAGAAGAAGGAAGAGAAGAAGAAGGAGGAAGAGAAGAAGGAAGAGAAGAAGAAGAAGGAAGAGAAGAAGAAGAAGGAAGAGAAGAAGGAAGAGAAGAAGAAGGAGGAAGAGAAGAAGAAGGAGGAAGAGAAGAAGAAGAAGGAAGAGAAGAAGAAGAAGGAAGAGAAGAAGAAGAAGGAAGAGAAGAAGAAGGAGGAAGAGAAGAAGAAGAAGGAAGAGAAGAAGAAGGAGGAAGAGAAGAAGGAAGAGAAGAAGGAGGAGGAAGTGAAGAAGGAAGAGAAGAAGAAGAGGAAGAGAAGAAGAAGGAGGAAGAAAAGAAGGAGGAGGAGGAGGAGGAAGAGAAGGAGGAGGAAGACAGAGAGGGAGGAGAGAGTGAAAGGAGAGGAGAAGAAGAGAAGAGAGAAAGAAAGAAGAAGGAGAAGGAAGAGAGAAGGAGTGGAAAAGAAAAACTGAGACAAGAGAAAAAGAAAACAAAAAAAAAAACCTGAACAAGAAAAACAAAAAAACAAAAACAAAAAACCAAGAACTTGGGGTTCTACTTAGTATATGTTTTGTATGTTTATCCTTGGGAAGAAAGATTTGACTACACGTGTGTGTACTAGTGTCTCATACAGTCAGGTCATAGAGAAATCCATCTAGGACACACCCAATGTACCCTTTCAGTCCCTCGATCTACCCACCAGTTTCCTGCAGGAAGCTGGTGGATAGGGTGAGGAAATTAAAGAGTTCTAGTTCTGCTTTGCTAACATGGCACCTGTGACGTTAGTGCATATGGAAGACGTTCCGAGCGCGGAGACGTCATCTTGAGAAACTTAAAAAACTGAAACTGAAACTAGCATTGTTGTCAATGCAGGATGCTGGTGGACAGGATGCGGGAGTCAAAGTGTTAAATTAAATCTTCAGTCAGTACAATATCATTTTTATTAATCCACAATTGGAGAAAAAAACACAAAAAAACATTCGTATACTGGACTCGAATCTGGCATACACCATTCTGGCATCGGCTTCAGACACATACACCAATCTCAGGTAAAAACCAATAACCGTCTCTCTGTCCCTCCCATCCAGGTAACTCTCACACGAGTGTTGGAAGGGAAACACCTGTCAGTCACGTAAGAGAGTTTTACCTGGTAAAAAAACGCCTGGCATGAAAATAAACCTGCATTCCTGCTTTCTTTGATAGGTAATGCAGTGGATGGATGAGTTTGGGGAGACGGGATGGCATGAATTACTTTGGGGTTTTGAAGATGAGATGTCTGTCTGTCTGTCTGTTTCTGTCTGTCTGTATATGTGTATATGTGTTTTCTGTCCGTCTGTATATGTGTATATGTGTTTCTGTCCGTCTGTATATGTGTATATATGTTTCTGTCTGTCTGTATATGTGTATATATGTTTCTGTCTGTCTGTATATGTGTATATATGTTTCTGTCTGTCTGTATATGTGTATCTATGTTTCTGTCTGTCTGTATATGTGTATATCTGTTTCTGTCTGTCTGTATATGTGTATCTATGTTTCTGTCTGTCTGTATATGTGTATGTCTGTTTCTGTCTGTCTGTATATGTGTATATGTGTTTCTGTCTGTCTGTATATGTGTATATATGTTTCTGTCTGTCTGTATATGTGTATATATGTTTCAGTCTGTCTGTATATGTGTATATCCGCCTGCTTGCTTGTCTATCCACGTTACCACCACCCCTCCCTGTATATCTATTTATCTGTCTGCTTGCCTGTCTATTCAAGTTACCTCTACCCCCCCCCCCCTCGTCTGTAGATCTGTTTGTCTATCTGCTACCTAGTTATCCAAGTTACTCCTCCCATGTCTCTCTGTGCTTTTTGTCTGTGTATTCAGTGGCAAGGTTTAGCTGTAGAAAAGGTCCATTGAGACCTATTGCTACTAGTCTTTAGTGATACAGTATTCTGAAGTTTGAAGTGTCCTTTTGTCTCTCTGTCTCTATCTGTCTCACTGTCTGTTTGTCTGTCTGTTTGTCCCACTCTCTCTCTCTCTCTCCTTCTCTCCTTCTCTCTCTCTCTCTCTCTCTCTTCTCTCTCTCTCTCTCTCCCCCTTGTCTCTTTCTCTTCTCTCTCTTCCTTTCTCTCCCTCTCTCTCTTCTCTCTCTTCCTCTCTCTCTTCTCTCTCTTCCTCTCTCTCTTCCCCCCTCTCTCTCTCTTTGTCCCCCACTCTCTCTTCTCTCTCTCCATCTCTCGCTCTCTTGTCTCTAGCTCCCTCCCTCCTTTCCTCGCTCCCCCCCCTCTCTCTCTCTTTCTCCTCACCTCATTCTGTGTCTTCCTCTTTCTCTCTCTCCCTCTCTCTGTACCTCCCCCTCTTTCTCTCTCTCCCTGTCTTTTTCTCTCCTTCTTCGTCCTACTCTCTCTCTCCTCGGCTTACTCTCCCGTTCTGTAATATTTATTGAAAGAAGGCAGCTGTAGCTCCACCTAGAATGGTAAGCAAAACACCAGCCGTTGTCATCCCGATATTGGAACTATGTCAAAGACAACATTACGCAAACTCCACCAATCATTGGCAGATTGCTTTGGGAAGGTTCCAGATGCTGAACTGATTTCCTGAACCGGAAAGGGAGAGGGAGGGGGAAAAGAGAAAGAGGGAGAGAGAGGGGGAGAGAGACAGGCAAACAGACAGACAGACAGACAGACAAGCAGACAGACAGTCAGATAGACAGAGAGAGAGAGAGAGACAGAGAGAGAGAGAGACAGAGAGAGAGCGAGATAAACAGAGACACAGAGAGAGCGACGGAGAGAAAGAGAGAGAGAGAGAGAGAGAGAGAGAGAGAGAGAGACACAGAGAGAGAGAGAGAGAGAGAAGTGGGGGGAGGGAAGTAAGGAAGAGACAGGAATGGATAATGGAAAGATTGAAGGAGAGAGAAATGATGAGGAAAAATGTCTTTGAAATGATAGGATGGGAGAGAGAGAGAGTGAGTGAATGAGAGAAAGAAAGAAAGAAAGAAAGAGAGAGAGAGAAGGAGAGAGAGAGGGAGAGATAGACGAACAGAGACAGATATAGAAACATAAATGAGACAGGGAGACAGAGAGAGACAGACAGACAAACAGACATACAGACAGAGACAGAGAGAGAGAGAGAAAGAAAGAGAGAGAGCAATAGAGACAGAGACAGAGACAGAGAGAGACAGAGACAGAGAGAGAGAGAGAAAGATAGAGAGAGAGACAGAGAGAGAAGAGAGAGAGACAGAGAGAGACACACAGAGAGACAGAGAGAGAGAGAGACAGAGAGAGAGAAAGAGACAGAGAGAGTGAGTGAATGAGTGAACGAGAGAGAAAGAAAGAAAGAAAGAAAGAAAGAGAGAGATAGAGACAGAGAGAGAGAAAGAGAGAGAAAGACAGACAGACAGACAGATAGACAGACAGACAGACAGAGACGGGGGGAGACAGAGAGATATATAAGCAGACACTACCACAAGTCGATGTATGTCCATTGTTCCTTTCGTTACAAACAGGACAAGACATACAAACAATGGGTTACCATGTGTACGTACGAACAATGGCATGAACCAGAAGAACAAACCAAAGTAAGAGCGTATTAAACACAACAAGACAAGACAAGCACAAATTTTCGGCAAACCGGCCTTTTTATCCACTGGACGAGGCGGCAGGGAAGTTTTTAGTCCTCTTCTTATTATCCGTTGTTTGGTGTTGTTTGTGGTCTGTTTGTGACCGTGCATTCGCGCTTGACAAAGGCCGAATTTGCGCTTGTCTTGTCTTGTTGTGTTGAATACGCGCTTACTTTGGTTTGTTCTTCTGGTTCCTGTTTGCTTGGGCGCGGGCAGTCGCACTTGTTTTGGAGCAATGGCATGTAAGGCAAACAGGTGACATTGATTTCTATGACATTCTGGTTCTTTACTCTGTCTGTATTGAATAATTTGAAAGGAAAAACAAACAAACCCGAAGGTCTGACATATCGACCGTTTGGTGGAAACCTGGTTCCATGTATGTCGTGTGTGTGTCGTTCGTTCGTTCTTTAATTTAACGTCTTTTCACTATAAGTGATATTAGACGGGGGGGGGGGGGGGGGGAGGGGAAATTATTTAAAAAAAAAAAAAAAAAAAAAAAAGTGAACAAAATAAAATGTAGAACGATAGTTGGACGGGTTGGATTTGGGCAGAGGGAAGACAGAGGAAAAAGACATTAGCAGGTGGGGGAACAGTAAAATGGAACGAGAACTTAACACTAACAATTAACTTCAATAACGTGAAGGGAAATTGTAACACTAAAATACAAACCGAATAAAGTTAAAGTAATGCATTAACAGGACTGTGAACTAATGATTCTGAAATTCTAACTAACAACGTTTGATCTGATGTAATTTTCTGGAAATGATTTTCAGAATACTTTTCTTGAGTAAACATTTTCGGTAAAAAAGAACGTAGCATTTTGCAGTAGAATAAACAGTGAAACAGTGTGAACTGTTCGCCGCAAATACACTTGACATTTTTACAATATTTTGTTCTCAATGCGTTTAGCTGAATACGAAAACAAACAGCAACAATCGATCTCAAATGATACATAGAAGAATACTGCAATTTTTTACATACATTTTGAACGGTAAGTTTTATCATTTGTTGTGACACAAACTGTTCATCTGAATGTTCAAGAAATCGAGTCCATGAGGCTGATTCGAGCAAGTTGCAAGCTTCTTTTACGGAGGTATGAACATGTAATTCTATAGCATTATCAGCATTCTGGGCGCCTTGCTTAGCTGCTCTGTCAACTACTTCGTTGCCGTGAAGACCAACATGAGAAGGCACCCAGCATAAACTGATATCTGTACCTTTGACCCTTAAACGATGTATAAGATGATTTGCCTCAGTAATTAAATCAGGTCTTGTGTCGGCATTAAAAGACCGTAAGGCATATAATACAGATTTTGAGTCAACAAAGAGAACTACTTTGAAAGACATGGTTTTAAGATTTACTAGATAATGCAATGCTTGATTAATAGCGACTAATTCCGCTGTAAAGATCGATAAGTTTGCCCCAACGAAAAATGACTTTTTTATCTTAAATTTTGGAACATAAAAAGCTGCTCCAGCACATTTATTTTCTAAGACTGATCCATCGGTAAAAATGTGAAGATGGGTACGGTATTTTTCATCGATGTGTTCTCTTGCTGTGGATATCGAAATGTTGACGTTTTTCAGATTTCTTAGCGTCTGTATAATCAATATCAAAAGAGGCTTTTTGCATTTCACATGTAGGGATAGGCGTTGTTGATGGTGTCTCAGCTATTTCATCCATATTTATGTTAGACTGTTTGACCAAGTCAGATATGTAAGTTGAAACAGTCATTTGTGATGAAATGCTTTTTGCTCGCTTTGGAAAGTCAACATCAGACCTGATTTTAATTTCCTTACTCACAAAATTGTCCGTTTGTGAAGTAGTTCTAACTGCAAATTTTGCTGTCGCTAGCTCACGATAGTTGTTCAGAGGCAGAATTCCAGCAACATTGTACGTTTCCAGATTAGAGGCATGAGTAGGGACACCTAGAGCAATTTTAATACTTTTGCAGTCTAAGCTTTGTATCTTCTTTAATAAATATTTTGGTGCACTGAAAAACACTTCTTGCGCATAGGATAATTTAGATCGTACAAGTGCTGTTGACAGATGAATTAGTATGTTCGTATCCATTCCCCAAGGTAATCGGCTTATTATCTTTAGAAAATTTAGGGCTTTTCTTGCTTTTGTTGAAATATAATCAAAATGGACATTCCAGTTTAATTTCGATGTCATAAAGACTCCCAGAAATTTTACAACCTGTTTGTAATGTAACACTTCACCAAGCAATCTGAAAGTAGGCAAGTTACTTAAAGTACCACCAGAATTAAATAGCATCATGTTAGTTTTTTCCGCTGACAACGACAGACCATTTTCTAACATATAGTTTCCAAGATTATCAAGATCAGATTGATACAATTTCCTAATGTAATTCTGTGCTCTCTGTGGAGTTGTCTTTTTTAAAGTAATATTCATCCAAATACATATATCATCAGCATACTGTGCCAAAACAACACGATTTGAGAGTGCTTTAGGAAGATCCTGTATAAGGATATTAAATAAAAGCGGTGCTATCACTGAACCTTGTGGAATTCCCATATCAAGATGTCGTGAAGTAGAATAACTAGTTCCCACTCTTGCCTGAATAGTTCTATTGGCTAAAAAAGACTTAATGTAATCATACATATTGCCAGATAAACCAATAGATTTCAGCTTGTACAATAAACGCGTATGCCAAACTTGATCGTAAGCTTTTTTCACATCAAAAAATGTAGCTAAAAGACTTTTTCTGCGGGCAAACTCTTTCTTGATGTGAGTGG
>JAPXFY010000030.1:47834934-47839934 GCA_030674185.1 Monoplex corrugatus | reverse complement strand
TCGCCGCAAATACATAAAATGTTTTTACAATATTTTGTTTTCAAAGCGTTCAGTTGAATAAAAATGTGTCAACAATTAATCTCAAATGATATAACAAGGAATACTGCAATTTTTTACAGATATTATGAACTGAAAATTTGATTCTTTTTTGAGACACATTTTTCATTTAAATGTTCATGAAATCGAATCCATGATGCTAATTCTAGCGAGTTGTAAGTTTCTTTTACCGAGGTGTTAACATGTAATTCTATGGATACTTCTGATTTATGGACGTGTCTGGTTTGCATTAGTCACGATAAGTGTTCATTTTGTGATATTCTTAATTGAAGTTGTTGACAACTGTTGTTCTTGTTGATGCTGTTGTGGTGTTTGTACTGTTTCTTCTCTTTTTCTGTAATTTCATTTTTGTCTTTGCTCTTATTCTTGTTGCTTTTCTTGTTCTCTTTTTCTTTCGTTCTTTCTTTCGTTCTTTCTTTCGTTCTTTCTTTCGTTCTTTCTGCCTTCTTCTTCTTCTTCTTCCTCTCATTGTCTTTTCTTCTCTTTTTTTTTTCTTATTTTGCCATTTCTTCTGCTTCTTTGTTTTTTCTTCTTTTTCTTCCTGTTCTTGTTCGTGTTCTTTTTGTACGTTCTGTCTTTTCTTCTTTTTTTCTTTTTCTTTTCTCTGTCTTTTTTTAGTTCTGTCTTTCTGTCTTGCCTTTTCTCCTTTGTTTCCTTCTTCCTCTTGTTCTTCTGTCTGTTTCTCTCTCTGTCTCTCTGTCTCTGTCTCTCTGTCTCTGCCTTTCTCTCTCTCTCTCTTTCTCTTTCTTTCTTTCTTTCTTGTTCTTCTTCTTCTCACTGCCTTGTTGTTGTTGTTGTTGTTGTTGTGGTCGTTGTCGTTCCGTGATGGCCATGACTGTTGACATCATACCCAATGTCTCCCTGGCTATGATCCACAGCTGGTACGAGTGAGGTCCACAAGGCTCGCTACAAACCTTCCCCGCCTGAGGTCAAGGTCACCAACTCCACTGACCTTGGCCGTGACCATGAAGCTGGTATTCAACATTGACGCTAACCGTTCCTGGTTGTGGTGAGATGAAGTTTGATCCTCAGCCTGCTGCCTGTCCCTCCTGCTGTCCTTTTGCTCAGCTCACATGATTTGCATGTACACATGTAGAATGTTTTGAGGACTGGCGTCCTTGGTTAAGTGGGTAAAACGTCACGTTTCCAATGGGAAAGTATGGGGATGAATCCTGCATGGTACCTCCACTCTGGTTGGTGATGGATGGATGTTTTCACATCTTCCAGTTCAACATGTGTGCAGACCTGTTGAAGCCTATACCTCCTTCGTGTATATACCCAGGCAGAACATCACGTATGGTCGTTGAAAATCCTGTAAGTCATGTCAGTGTTCCGTAGTTTAAGGGGGCAGACCTACCCAGATTTGTGTACCAAGATTGTGATGTTCAGTGTTTCAGTTCTAATTAACCAATCACCATGATATTTGGCAAGAAGATACCTCAGACAGAATTCTTTGGACTGCATATATTTGTTGGGGTCTGTGAGTTATGAAAAGTTAACAAAAATTAATTAATTAAAAAATGTTCTGGCGAAAATGAAAAATATATAGTACATACTGTGACATTTATAACTACACATATATTCAGGTTAAGAATTTGATATTTAGTGAGTAAAACACATCTGTATATAGTATGTATGGCATGTATTAAAATCTTAGCTCTACTATCATTATTTAGTGTACAATCATCACACCAATTTTTAGAATAATTTTAATAAAAAAAATTATAATACAACTTTTTATAAAAATGTTTCTTTCAAGCAGAACTGCAAGATTTTACTACCAGCTATAGGTACATATATTTGCTATATGTGTGCGAAATATCAAGGAAATCGGAAGAAAACTTTTGAACATATTATGTCTGATGTAAACAATCTCGCGAAAAATCGCAAATTTTCGCGGACTAAAAAATAAACTCAATTTCCTACCTTGTGATGTCTTAATGTCCTCCAGCAATCCAAAGAATACTGTCTGAGGTATCTTCTTGCCAACTATCATGGTGATTGGTTAATTAGAACTGAAACACTGAACATCACAATCTTGGTACCCAAATCTGGTACCGGGTAGGTCTGCCCCCTTAAAGACACATGAAAACACCCAGCATGAACACCCATTGGAGACGGGGTATGCAGACTGTGCAGCATTATACCACCTGCACAGTGTAGACAAAACAATGTGCATACACAAAAACACTATAACTTAAAAAATAAATGTTTCAAGAATTCATGTTGCGTGACTGTATAACATTTTGTTTATCTTTTTAAAGATAAAGCGTCTTTTATTGGTGTGAACTTTTTCATGGACATTTTTTAATATTTTGTGTGCTGAATACTCTTCCGGTGCATGTGTGGATAGGTACCTATTGACTGTCCATCGTACCATTGACATGTAGCAACGAAGATTCTCCATGCCTGTCTGTCTTGGGCCAGCCTCTTTACATGTATACTACACCAGGTGTTTCAGGGCCTGGAGTTCTCTCTGTGTTGTTTGTCACCAGGTTCTTCTTTTCCTTCTCGTTACCGTCACAGCTAGAAACCAGCTGTGGAGATGATGCTGCTGTCATCTGTGAAGTATCAACAAACCCTCACAGGTTCTCATCAATTGGTCGCCAGGTGTTCCTGGGTTGTCCTCTCTTGTGTGATGTAATCTTGATGTCTTGTGATGATGTGCCCATACTGTCTCAATTGCACTGAGCAAGACGCTGTTGGTTAGTGATAGTGTTGAGAAAGAAGAATGGTATGGTTTTGTGAAGTTGTTTGTGTTGAAGGGTGACAGCTTAGTAAGGTCGCTCTCTGTCATCTTCCAGCATTATGAGGCGTAAAGTACAAAATTGGTTTATCGGATCAGTTGTAAAAATTGGTTCTTACCAACAAATGCCTTTCAATTAACATCAGAAAGAGAGTTCTTGAATGTTATACAGAACCAATACTGTTGTACGGATGCGAGGCGTGGACAGTCAGCAAGCAAAGCCAGAACAAGATTGAGGCAGCCGAGATGTGGTTTCTCAGAAGAATGTTGAGAGTTCCATGGACAGCAAAGAAAACAAACGAAACAGTCTTGATGGAGGCAGACACAAGTAGATCACTCATAAGGAAATTAGGAAAAGACAAGCAACATTTATAGGCCATTTTATGAGGAAAGGGGATTTGGAGCACGTGGTCACAACGGGAAAGCTGGAGGGAAAGAGAGCACCAGGTAGACCTATGGAGAGAATGCTGGACGGACTTGCAGAGTGGCTGGGGATGAGGAGGGTGGGGGAGATGCTGGGGGAAACGAGAGATAGAGGTGGTTGGAAGTCCATGGTCGCCAACGCCATGCGGCAGGGCACCTGATGATGATGATGATGTACAAGTAAGCTTTTGATACACTATGACTGAATGGTTTCACGTTTTCTGTTCTTCCTAGTAAAAGTCTTTTAGCAATTAAAGTCCTTTTTAGGACCGTCACACCTGGGCATTTTCCTTTGTGCTCACGTTTTATTTATTTATTAATTTTTGTTTATTGTCCCATTTTTTATGGCACATTTTTGGGGGCACAGATACTGGGACAGTTTGTACAATGCTGTGATGATGGTGTCGATAAGGATGACATTCATAATGCTATGGACTTCCATCTAGGATAGAGACTACGTGACAGGGCTGTACTGTATTCTCACTAACATAATATATCTTGGTGTCAACCGTGCCGGAGAGATACAGACACCTGCGGTACTGATCAGGATATTTGAGTAAACACTCTTAGTGAACATCGTCATCATCAGGTGCCCTGCCGCATGGCGTTGGCGATCATGGACTTCCATCTGTCTCTATCTTTCGTTGCCTCCAGCATCTCCCCCACCCTCCTCGTTCCCAGCCACTCTGCAAGTCCGTCCAGCATTTTCTCCCTGGGTCTACCCGGTGCTCTCTTTCCCTCCAGCTTTCCCGTTGTGACCAGGTGCTCCAAATCCCCCTTCCTCATAAAATGGCCTACAAATGTTGCCTGTCTTTTCCTAACCTTCCTTATGAGTGCATCCCTGAAATAGATGAGACTCCACTGTGTGGTCCCAGTCTTCCCAGTAAGCCCATAGTATGCTCATCTCAGAGTAGAAGACGGTTGGGTCCGAAGACTCCCTCGACTTTGAAAGGATTGACTGGGATTCAAACCCACAACCTTCCAGTCTGTAGTCCGTTGCGCTAACCGCTGCATGCACGGCGACTGGTTTTTAATCGAAGATTTTGTAACCGTAGATCCTACTGAGATTGTGGTTCCTCTGTGTGTGTGTGTGTGTGTGTGTGTGTGTGTGTGTGTGTGTGTGTATGTGTGTGTGTGTGTGTTTGTGTGTGTGTGTGTGTGTATGTGTGTGTGTGTGTGTATGTGTGTGTGTGTGTGTGTATGTGTGTGTATGTGTGTGTATGTGTGTGTGTGTGTGTAAGTGTGTGTGTGTGTGTGTAAGTGTGTGTATGTGATGTGTATGTGTGTGTGTTGTGTGTAAGTGTGTGTGTGTGTGTGTGGTGTGTGTGTGTGTGTGTGTGTGTAGTGTGTGGTGTGTGTGTGTGTGTGTGTGTGTGTGTGTGTGTGTGTGTGTGTGTGTGTGTGTGTGGGGTGTGTGTGTGTGTGTGTTTCAATTCCCCTTTGGAATAAATGGAAGGGGAAGGATTTTTTTTTTCATACTTACCGGAGATAGATGTGTATATGTATGTGTGTACATGTGTGTGTGTGCGTATATGTGTATGTGTGTATGTTTGTATGTGTCTGTGTGCGTGTGTTTTAGTGTGTAGCTCTCTGTTTGTGTCTGTTTAGCTCTATGCTTCTCTGTGACACAAATGCGTCAACAAAGTTTTTCTTAAAGCTCTTTATGGGCGGAGAACTTACCTCAAAGGCGTGGACCTTTCAGAAGAGGTTAAATTTATGTTTGAAAGGTAAAACGCCATGGTCACGCTTGCACTGACCCCCCCCCCCCCCCAAA
>JAPXFY010000030.1:47814934-47822434 GCA_030674185.1 Monoplex corrugatus | reverse complement strand
ACATTTTAAATTGATTAATAACATTTTTTCAAGAAAAAAATGTCTGTGGGGGATAGATTATAGTCTACAGAAATCAATGTTGAGACAAAGTCAAAACACCCCAGATAGACCCTCAGTCACCTTTTCAGCTCCTAGTGCTGTTCGACTGACTGCGAGTTAAGACTGATTTCGTGGTGGGAGGTCACAATTTTCTTTTCCTTTGTTGTTTTTTCAACGAGGTGTATGCGTTTTGAAATGGTGACAGCTCTGACATGGCTCTGTGAGATAGACAGGGATGTACACAATACGGATACGAATAACCAGTCTCTATAAATAAAACCACATTGATTTATACACATTGTGATCATAAACTACATTGGTTTATACACATTGTGATCATTAATGGATAGTAACATTCGGACTTGAAGAAGATTTGAATTGTTGTGAGTAAAACTCGCTTCTGAGACATCAGTTGCTTGTGTGTGTGTGTGTGTGTGTGTGTGTGTGTGTGTGTGTGTGTGTGTGTGTGTGTGTGTGTGTGTGTGTGTGTGTGTCTGTGTGTGTCTGTGTGTGCCTGTTTGTGTCTATGGGTGTGTCTGTGTGTGTTCGTTCGTTATTTCTTTTAACGTCTATCCACATGAGTGCTTTTAGGCGAAAAAAATGTACTGAAAATGAATGGACTAATAAATAAATAGATGAATAAATGAATAAAGGAAGAAATAGGACAAAGAGGTGTCTGTGGGATGGATGAACCCATGACGTCATATTGGCGTTGTACCATATAAGATATCATCATACGATTTAATCAGCAACAGTAAAGCATTCAGAACTTTAGAACAGTCAGGCTTCATTGGTTTGTGCAGGGTTGTGTGTGTGTGTGTGTGTGTGTGTGTTGTGTGTGTGTGTGTGTGTGTGTGTGTGTGTGTGTGTGTGTGTTTGTGTGTGTGTGAGTGTGTGTGTGTGTGTGTGAAAGAGAGAGAGAGAGAGTGTGTGTGTGTGAGATAGAGAGTGTGTATGTGTGTGTGTGTGTGCATGTGTGCGTGTGTGTGTGTATGTGTGTGTGTGTGTGTGTGTGTGTGTGTGAGAGAGAGAGAGAGAGAGAGAGAGAGAGAGAGAGAGAGAGAGAGAGAGAGAGAGAGTGTGTGTGTGTGTGCAAGCACTTCCGCGGGATGGAGCCACTCACTCACTTTGGTCGTGGGTCTGATATGAAGACAGACCCTTAACCAAACACTATCAGTATATTGAGAAAACTGAATCTTCTCCAAATGTTCAGAAAAACCAACACCGCTCATCTCATAACATTCTTGAAATATTTTCACGTCAGACTGACGTAAACTCTTTTCGAAACTTGAAAATCGTTCAAGAAGTTTTTTGGACTAGCTGACAGATCACAGACACAGAACAGAACCAGAAAAACACGAAAACAGAATTAGAACGCGTATTTAATACAACCAGACAAGACATTTCATGAGGAAAGAGAAATTAGATCACCTGGTCACAACAGTAAAGCTGGAGGGAAAGAGAACACCAGTAGGCCCAGGGAGAAAATATTGGATGGACTTGCAGAGTGGATGAGGATGAAGAGGGTGGGAAATGTGCTTGCAGCGACAGGGGATAGGTGCGTATGGAGGGCCAAGATCGCCAACGCCATGCGGCAGGGCACATGATGGTGTTGATGAGACAAACCGGGCGCACATTTTTTAGGTCAGCTGGCCTTTGTAAAACGTTAAACGTAAGATCACAAAAGAACAAACAATTATAAGATTATAGGAGAAAAAGACTAAAGCTTCCCTGCTGTTTCGTCCAGTGGGAGAAAATTTGCGCCTGTCTTGTCTTGTTGTATCAATTACGCTTTCTGGTTCTATTTTTCCTGCTGTTCTGGCTCCTGTTTGTTTGAACGCGGGCGGTCACACTTGTTTTGGATTACAGAAAAGAACGATTGCACAATCTAAGAGTTACAGTTACTTTCAGCTGGGCTTAATCGGACACAGATAGTTCCACATGCGCGCCACCTAAGTCTGCCAATGATGATCCATTCGACTCCTTGGCTGTGCGCAAAATCCTTTCTGTCGACAAGGTCGTGAAATGGGACGGTAGAGGAAGGATCCATGAAATACTTGACAAAAACCACTAGACTGACTGGAACATGTAGACAGACACTGCCCTCTTGACCTCCCCCTCCAGTTTACGTATGCTGTGTGTGCTATAGTGTGTGCTGTAGTGTGTGCTGTGTGTGCTATAGTGTGTGCTGTAGTGTGTGCTGTGTGTGCTATAATGTGTGCTGTGTATGCTGTAGTGTGTGCTGTGTGTGCTATAGTGTGTGCTGTGTGTGCTGTAGTGTGTACTGTAGTGTGTGCTATAGTGTGTGCTGTGTGTGCTGTAGTGTGTACTGTAGTGTGTGCTATAGTGTGTGCTGTAGTGTGTGCTGTGTGTGCTATAGTGTGTGCTGAAGTGTGTGCTGTAGTGTGTGCTGTAGTGTGTGCTGTGTGTGCTGTAGTGTGTGCTGCGTGTGCTGTAGTGTGTGCTGTGTGTACTGTAGTGTGTGCTGTGTGTACTGTAGTGATTGCTGTGTGTACTGTAGTGTGTCCTGTAGTGTGTGCTGTGTGTGCTATAGTGTGTGCTGTAGTGTGTGCTGTGTGTGCTGTCGTGTGTCCTGTAGTGTGTGTTGTGTGTGCTATAGTGTGTGCTGTATGTGCTATAGTGTGTGGTGTGTGTGCTATAGTGTGTGCTGTGTGTGCTGTAGTGTGTCCTGTAGTGTGTGCTGTGTGTGCGTTAGTGTGTGCTGTGTGTGCTGTAGTATGTGGTGTGTGTGCTATAGTGTGTGCTGTGTGTGTTGTAGTGTGTGCTGTGTGTGCTGCTGTGTGTGCTATAGTGTGTGCTATAGTGTGTGCTGTAGTGTGTGCTGTAGTGTGTGCTGTGTGTGCTATAGTGTGTGCTGTAGTGTGTGCTATAGTGTGTACTGTACTGTGTGCTGTAGTGTGTGCTATAGTGTGTACTTAGTAGTGTGTCTGTAGTATGTGCTGTGTGTGCTGTAGTGTGTGCTGTAGTGTGTGCTATAGTGTGTACTGTAGTGTGTGCTATAGTGTGTGCTATAGTGTGTGCTATAGTGTGTGCTGTAGTGTGTGCTGTAGTGTGTGCTGTGTGTGCTATAGTGTGTGCTATAGTGTGTGCTATAGTGTGTGCTGTAGTGTGTGCTGTAGTGTGTGCTGTAGTGTGTGCTATAGTGTGTGCTATAGTGTGTGCTATAGTGAGTGTTGTGTGTTCTGTAGTGCGTGCTGTGTGTGCTATGGTGTTTGCTGTAGTGTGTGTTATGTGTGCTGTAGTGTGTGATGTGTGTGCTGTAGTGTGCGATGTGTGTGCTGTTGTGCTATGGTGTGTGCTGTAGTGTGTGCTGTAGTGTATGATGTAGTGTGTGCTGTGTGTACTATAGTGTGTGTTGTGTGTGTTATAGTGTGTGCTGTGTGTGCTGTGTGTGCTGTAGTGTGTGCTGTGTGTGTGCTGTGTATGCTGTAGTGTGTGCTGTGTGTGCTATAGTGTTTGCTATAATGTGTGCTGTGTGTGCTGTAGTGTGTGCTATAGTGTGTGCTATAATGTGTGCCATGTGTGTGCTATAGTGTGTGCTGTATGTGCTGTGTGTGATGTGTGTGGTGTGTGTGATGTGTGTGTGTGTGCTATAGTGTGTGCTGTGTGTGCTGTAGTGTGTGCTGTGTGTGATGTGTGTGCTATAGGGTGTGCTGTGTGTGCTGTGTGTGCTGTAGTGTGTGTTGTGTGTGCTGTAGTGTGTGCTGTAGTGTGTGCTGTAGTGTGTGCTGTTGTGTGTGCTGTAGTATGTGCTGTGTGTGTAGTGTGTGCTGTAGTGTGTGCTGTAGTGTGTGCTGTAGTGTGTGTTGTAGTGTGTGCTGTGTGTGCTGTAGTGTGTGCTGTCTGTGCTGTAGTGTGTGCTGTGTGTGTTGTGTGTGCTATAGTGTGTGTTGTGTGTGCTGTGTGTGTGATGTGTGTGCTGTGTGTGTTGTGTGTGCTGTGTGTGCTGTGTGCGCTATGTGTGCTATAGTGTGTGCTGTAGTGTGTGCTGTGTGTGCTGTATTGTGTGCTGTAGTGTGTGATGTAGTGTGTGCTGTAATGTGTGCTGTGTGTGATGTGTGTGCTGTTTGTGCTGTAGTGTGTGCTGCGTGTGCTGCAGTGTGTGCTGTAGTGTATGCTGTGTATGCTGTAGTGTGTGCTGTGTGCTGTCTGTGCTGTAGTGTGTGCTGTGTGTGCTGTGTGTGTTATGTGTGTGTGCTGTGTGTGCTATAGTGTGTGCTGTGTGTGTTATAGTGTGTGCTGGTGTGTGTTGTAGTGTGTGATGTGTGTGCTTTGTGTGTGCTGTGTGTACTGTAGTGTGTGCTGTGTGTGTTATAGTGTGTGCTGTGTGTGTTATAGCGTGTGATGTTGTGATGTAGTGTGTGATGTGTGTGTGCTTTGTGTGTTATAGTGTGTGATGTGTGTGTTATAGTGTGTGCTGTGTGTGTTATAGTGTGTGCGTGTGTGTGTTATAGTGTGTGCTGTGTGTGTTATAGTGTGTGCAGTGTGTGTTATAGTGTGTGCTGTGTGTGTTTATAATGTGTGCTGTTGTGTGTATAGTGTGTGCTGTGTGTGTTATAGTGTTGTTGTTATAGTGTGTGTTGTGTGTGTTATAGTGTGTGCTGTGTGTGTTATAGTGTGTGCTGTTGATGTTGTGTGTGTATTTATGTGTGTGCTGTGTGTGTTTATAGTGTGTGCTGTGTGTGTTTGTTATAGTGTTGTTGCTGGTGTGTGTGTTATAGTGTGTGCTGTGTGTGTGTTATAGTGTGTGCTGTGTGTGTTATAGTGTGTGTTTATAGTTATAGTGTGTGTTGTGTGTGCTGTTGTGTGTGTTATAGTGTGTGTGTGTGTGTGTTGTTATAAGTGTGTATAGTGTGTGTGTGTGTGTGCTGAGTGTGTTGTTTAATGTGTGTGCTGTGTGTGTGTTAGTGTGGTGTTGTGTATCATAGTGTGTGCTGTGTGTGCTATAGTGTGTTATAGTGTTGTATAGTGTGTGCTGTGTGTGCTGTAGTGTGTGTTGTGTGTGTTATAGTGTGTGCTGTGTGTGCTGTGTGTGCTGTAGTGTGTGCTGTGTGTGTGCTGTGTATGCTGTAGTGTGTGCTGTGTGTGCTATAGTGTTTGCTATATGTGTGCTGTGTGTGCTGTAGTGTGTGCTATAGTGTGTGCTATAATGTGTGCATAGTGTGTGCTATAGTGTGTGCTGTATGTGCTGTGTTGATGTGTGTGGTGTGTGTGTGTGTGTGTGTGTGTGCTATAGTGTGTGCTATGTGTGCTGTAGTGTGTGCTGTGTGTGATGTGTGTGCTATAGGGTGTGCTGTGTGTGCTGTGTGTGCTGTAGTGTGTGCTGTGTGTGCTGTGTGTGCTGTAGTGTGTGCTGTAGTGTGTGCTGTTTGTGTGTGCTGTAGTGTGTGCTGTAGTGTGTGCTGTAGTGTGTGCTGTAGTGTGTGCTGTGTGTGCTGTAGTGTGTGCTGTCTGTGCTGTAGTGTGTGCTGTGTGTGTTGTGTGTGCTGTGTGTGTTGTGTGTGCTATAGTGTGTGTTGTGTGTGTGCTGTGTGTGTGATGTGGTGTGCTGTGTGTGTTGTGTGTGCTGTGTGTGCTGTGTGCGCTATGTGTGCTATAGTGTGTGCTGTGTGTGCTGTATTGTGTGCTGTAGTGTGTGATGTAGTGTGTGCTGTAATGTGTGCTGTGTGTGATGTGTTTGCTGTTTGTGCTGTAGTGTGTGCTGCGTGTGCTGTAGTGTGTGCAGTAGTGTATGCTGTGTGTGCTGTAGTGTGTGCTGTGTGTGCTGTCTGTGCTGTAGTGTGTGCTGTGTGTGCTGTGTGTGTTATGTGTGCTATGTGTGCTATAGTGTGTGCTGTGTGTGTTATAGTGTGTGCTGTGTGTGCTGTAGTGTGTGATGTGTGTGCTTTGTGTGTGTTGTGTTTACTGTAGTGTGTGCTGTGTGTGTATAGTGTGTGCTGTGTGTGTTATAGTGTGTGTGTGTGTGCTGTAGTGTGTGATGTGTGTGCTTTGTGTGTTTAGGTGTGATGTGTGTGTTATAGTGTGTTGTGTGTTATTTGTGTGTTGTGTGTGTTATAGTGTGTGCTGTGTGTGTTATATGTGTGCGTGTGTGTTATGTGTGTGCTTGTGTGTTATAGTGTGTGCTGTGTGTGTTATAGTGTGTGCTGTGTGTGTTATAGTGTGTGTTTGTGTGTGTTGTGTGTGTTATAGTGTGTCTGTGTGTGTTATAGTGTGTGCTGTGTGTGTTATAGTGTTGTGTGTGTGTTATAGTGTGTGCTGTGTGTGTTATAATGTGTGCTGTGTGTGTTATAGCGTGTGTTATAGTTATAGTGTGTGTTGTGTGTGCTGTGTTGTTATAGTGTGTGCTGTGTGTGTTATAACGTGTGTTATAGTGTGTGCTGTGTGTGCTGTGTCTGTTATAGTGTGTGCTGTGTGTGTTATAGTGTGTCCTGTGTGTGTTATAGCGTGTGTTATAGTGTGTTGTGTGTGCTGTGTGTGCTGAGTGTGTTATAGTGTGTGCTGTGTGTGCTATAGTGTGTTATAGTGTATGTTATAGTGTGTGCTGTGTGTGCTGTGGTGTGTTGTGTGTGCTGTGTGTGCTGTGTGTGTTATAGTCTGTGCTGTGTGTGTTATAGTGTGTGTTATAGTGTGTGCTGTGTGTGTTGTGTGTGTGTTATAGTGTGTGCTGTGTGTGTTATAGTGTGTGTTGTGTGTCCTGTAGTGTGTGCTGTGTGTGTTATAGTGTGTGATGTGTGTGTTGTAGTGTGTGCTGTAGTGTGTGCTGTGTGTGCTGTGGTGTTATAGTGTGTGATGTGTGTGTTTGAGTTTGTGTGTGTGTTATAGTGTGTGATGTGTGTGTTATAGTGTGTGATGTGTGCTGTATGTGTGCTGTGTGTGTATAGTGTGTGATGGTGTGTTGTAGTGTGTGCTGTATGTAGTGTGTGTGTGCTGTGTGTGTTATAGTGTGTGTGTGTGTGTTGTAGTGGATGTGTGTTTATAGTGTGAGTGTTGTGTGTTTTGTGTGTGATGTGTGTGTTGTTGTGTGTGTGTTGTAGTGTGTGCTGTGTGTGTTATGTGTGTGTTGTGTTGTGGTGTGCTATGTGTGGTGCTGTGTGTGTTATAGTTGCTAGTGTGTGTATGTGTGTAGTGTGTGTGTGTTATAGTGTTGGTGGTGTGTTCTGATTGTTCAGTGTAGATGATGAGTGTGCTTATTTGGTTGCTGATTGCTTCAATTAAAGATGTGCTGCCTGTGTAACGTTAATCTCATCAGTAGTGTGTCGTTTGTGCATAGTGTGTGTGTGTGTGCTTATCATGTGTGCATTGTGTATGTGTGTGTCGGTTTAGTGTGTGGTGTTCGTGTTCGGGTTTGAAGTGTGCTTTGGGTTTGTCTTCATGTCTGTGCTTATAACGTCGTCATCATCTCATCATCATCATCTCATCTCATCTCACCATCATCATCGT
>JAPXFY010000030.1:47789934-47792434 GCA_030674185.1 Monoplex corrugatus | reverse complement strand
TGGAAGCGAACAGGAAGTTGAGGTATGGACACAACTAATGACAGAATATTATTCCTTCGCCTAACTCAAAACCTTTCTGCTTTTAAATCCAATTCAAAATCCCACTTCTTTTACCAACAATGAATTCAACACTCTTTCTTTCCCTCAGTCTGTACATTAAATATTGTAAGGTGGTCTTTGTCGATTGTATGCATATGCCTGGTGCGTGAGTACGCTTTGATTTGAATTGTCAAGATTTGGTGTGTATACATACTGTTATTATTATTATTATCTTTATTGGTAAAACAAAATATGACTGCTGGATCTTGAGGGTCAAAACAAAATATATTTTGTTTTTATTATCATTATTGTTATTATCAATATTATTATCATTGACTTATCAGCTTAAATCAAGTTGCTGTTTTGATAGGCTCACCAGTGTGAAGTATCTCCAGTTGGACACCATTGATGTGTGGAGTTCAACATTGTATCAACCTGGAGATACCTCAGTGGGCAAACACCATTTTCAGTCGGACAAGCTAACCAATCAAACGTCTGTCCACGATGAGGACTACATCAGGGCTTATAACGTTCCGCGTCTGGGTGGAATTCCGTGATTTCGGTTTGTAAAAAACAAAAACAAAAAAACGAAAAAAAAACAAACGAAGGGAGCAAGGCATCCGTGATCGGTTTGCAAGCGTTCATAGCAACGGCGCGCAAGTTATGGCCCCTGATTTGCCCCCCCACCCCCCGACCCCCCTAGTTTCAGTGTTTTTTTTTCCTCCTCCTGTTTTTAGCCCTGCTACATAGTACCGTGGTTTGTTACAAGGCGCACACGGCCCGGTAGCTTTGTCCTCAGCCTTGTAGGCTTTCTGTTCACGTTGTCTGTTGCCATGGAATTTCTTGCTGTATTGAAACTTTGTGACTTGGTTGCACCTCATCATCATCATCAAGTGCCCTGCTGCATGGCGTTGGCGATCATGGCCTTCCATCATCATCATCATCATCATCATCAAGTGCCCTGCTGCGTGGCGTTGGCGATCATGGCCCATCATCATCATCATCATCATCATCAAGTGCCCTGCTGCATGGCGTTAGCGATCATGGCCCTCCATCATCATCATCATCATCATCATCATCATCATCATCACCATCATCATCAAGTGCCCTGCTGCATGGCGTTAGCGATCATGGCCCTCCACACGAATATATCCCTTGTTGCTGCAAGTACATCTCCACGCTCTCTGTCCTCAGCCACTCTGCAAATCCGTCCTATAATTATATTCTCCCTGGATCTACCTGGTGCTCTCTTTCCCTCAAGCTTTCCTGTTGTGACCAGGTGCTCTTATTCAATTCTGCACTCTGCCCTTTCTTCCTTTCTTTTTATAAGCATCCTGACGTCAACCGCACCCGAGAGAAACAGACACCTACGGCGTTGGTCTGAAGCTTTGAACATCCTCAATGAAGTAACTGTCAGGTGGAAGAAACTCGACTGTGTGATCCCAGGCTTCGATGAGCCAAGAACAACCGGTTTTGAGCAGAACCTGGTTGAGCACGTAGATTCATATTCATATTCATTTTTTTTTTGTTATAGTAGGATTTACATAGGCATCCTTCAGTCTCGGAAGACTATGGAGTTGCGCTCTAGAGTGGTACAGCGTCGGGTGTGGCTGGCCAGTCCAACGCGGGAATGACAGTCCCTGTGGCAGAGGGCACAGATGAAATCTGACGCTGGCCTGTCTGCCTGGGCTGCAGCCTTTCTTCTCATTCTCTTTTCCTCGTGCTACTGAGTGAGTGTCTCTTCGAACTTGGAGAGACCTTTCTGCACAGTCTATCTCCAGGCTGACCGTTCGAGGGCTGTTGCTTCCCAGTTGTTCTGATCGATGTTCAAGGCTTTTAAGTCCCTCTTGCACACGTTTTTGAATCGCAGCTGTGGTCTGCCTGTGGGATGTTTTCCCTGCACAAGTTCTCCGTAGAGGAGGTCTTTAGGGATCCGTCCGTCGTCCATGCGCACGGCATGGCCAAGCCAGCGCATACGTCTCTGTTTCAGCAGCGTGTACATGCTGGTGCATCCAGCTCTTTCCAGGACAGTGTTGTTTGGGACCTTGTCCTGCCAGGTGATGTTCAGAATGCGTCGGAGGCTACGCATGTGAAAAGCATTGAGCTTTTGCTCTTGTCGGGCATGCAAAGTCCAGGACTCGCTGCCATACAGGAGGGTGCTCACGACGCAGGCTCTGTAGATCTGGATCTTTGTGTGCTCAGTCAGCTTGCTGTTGTTCCATACACAATGTAAACTCTGGCTGCTCTCCTCTTTGAGGGCATGTCGCCGCAGTGCCGCGCCACTGATTTTATCTTTATTTTTTGACAAGACCTAAGAAAGGCATGAAGGCTAATTGACTTCAAGGAGAGGGAGCTGGGAAATCAACCTATCTCTCCAATGATTTATACCAGCGCAGCCAAGCAAATGCCCTGTTCTTCACTATTTTCAACTGTCGTGAGATATCTAATGTGCGCAGGTCAG
>JAPXFY010000030.1:47760868-47789834 GCA_030674185.1 Monoplex corrugatus | reverse complement strand
TTTCTTCCTTCTTCCTCTAAAACCAAAAAAAAAAAATGTCACAAGAACGAAGAACAAGACAATACCATGCACACATCCAGCCACCACACAAGGTTTAATCACCCCCCGTTAGCACCTCCATGACGTAAAGCTCGGTGCTAATTTCACAATTGCGCTTTCTTTTAACTTTTTTTTTTCCTTTTTTCTTACTATGACACTCAACCATATTTTGGTATTATACATATAAACATATCCGTTACAAATCGTTTTAATATAAAATCTTTATATTTTCATCATGATGAATTGCACCGTTTACCACCAGCCGAAACTCAATAGGCCAGCACGAGCCAATCCCAACAAAGAAGTCCACCCGTAATCAGGAGCGACAGAACGAGAAGAGAGCTAAACAGCTAATAATCACAACGCCACACCCAAGTCCCTCAGCGCACATAAACTAAGCCCTCGCACCAATCCAAAACCAAAAAATGCTCATCCACAATCCAACACAAGGATATACCCACTGAACAGACATCCCACAATTATTTATCAACAAAGCTCAAAAACAAAAAAGGACTCACGGTAAAACAAGAATCAACCCAACACAAACACCACCTACCCTACGCCGAACACGCACATCGAGCAACGACGAAAACTACCAAACCACATAAAAATCAAACCGACACACCGATCTGCCACACAACGGAGCAGCATAATGACGCGAACCAGGCCATCGATACCCCACCCAAGGACAACCAAAATAGAATATAAATAAAAACAAAAGCAACCAAAAAACAACAACACACCAAAAACAAACAAACAAAAACAATTCCACACAAAATATAATAAATACAAAAATACAATCAAAGCCAAACATATAAAGATAACAAACACATATAACCAATAAAAAAAACAAAATAAAAATATAAATAAAAGATACTAAACTAATAACCACTGATTGGAAAGAGAAATAAAGTACACCCAAAAAAATAAATTAATAATAATAAAACGAAACATTAAGATCTAAAAATATACATCCAGAATATAAAAAATAAACCAACCAACAAAATAAAATAAATATATATAATAAACAAATATTCAAACCCAGTGCGGACGTGGTACACAGCTCACACGCACTTTATTCAACCAGCACAGGCGACACAGTTTAAACAGAAACGCGCACGCGACGCGCATTTACACATACACATATACTCACACATGCAACTCCACCTACTCACTCACACGCATTCGTACACACACTCACATACTACAACACAGCCCACATTAACATTCTAAAGTTATCGCCCTTCACCCCTCCCTCACACACGTAAATAGCACACAAGCTAACACAGAACTGACACACAACACACAACACATAACACACATGCACAGAACATACACACACACACAACCCATACACTACAAACAGACGAGGCACACTTAACACACACACATACACACACACAATACCAATACACAAACACGGACACACAAGCAACCACACACACACACCGACACACAGCACACACCAACACACAAAAAACAACCACAACACACATACACAGTACGACAGGAACAAAAATGTAATAGCCGTAGCAATCACTCTGATCACGTTCACAAGACTATGCTAATGTCCCGCTCACGTCTTGAATATCATCTACCATCCAGACTGAGTTATGAAGTTTTGAGACTGTGAACAACTTCAAACTCTATCACATTTTCGAGCTCTGCACATGACCAGTGCCAACGGTGATAAAGAAAACCAGTGCTGTTATTTAACATTACTTATAGTGCTTCATTCTCATCATTCGTATTTAATTCACTGGACGCTATTTCAGACATGTGCGTCAATGCGGGGTACTGAAAAGGCCCAATGTGGAAATCCAAAATCAGCTAAACATCAGCTTCTGTAAGAACTCTTGTAGCACAGGGAAGTAATTCTCTTTAAAAGCTATTTTAGATCTGGCAAGGCTCCACATGGCGGGCATGACTTTTTACTGTTGTCTTTTTACCCTTTACCCTGGGTGTAGTTTTTAACGTGGTGTTAGCCGTGACATGGCTGTAGTAGTCGGCGGGGCTATAAGCAATATGAACCTGAACCTGAAAGAAATGTATCTTCTTTCGTAGTACGTTGTAACCCTGGTGTCTGATTTTGACACAGGCTGTTGGCTCTGTTGATAGGTCCGTCGACTCAGTATCTAGTGTCTCGAGCTCAGTCCCATGGACAACTCACATTTGAGCTCTGCCATGACCAGTGCCAACGGTGAAAAGAAACCAGTGCTGTTATTTACTTACTTAGTGATTCATTCATTTGTATTTATTCACTGGACCATTCAGAAATGCCAATGGGCGGTTGAAAAGACCCAAAGTGGAAATCAAATCAGCTTATAAAGATCCATGAGTGGGATGAACTCCCAGCACACGTTGTAGAGGCAGACTCACCCGACAGCTTCAAAAAAGTCACCTCCCACCTCAATGCTGACACTCTTGACAGTCTCGCTACTGCGAAACTTCAGGAGTAAGCTCAAACAAACAAACACAAACTGTCCTGTATGAATGTGAGAGTGCTTGGTTAGGTAGGTAGTGGGTAGGGGGTGTGCTGGTAGGAGGGCCGCTGCGGCGGGGGGTGCTGGGGGGTGCTGGGGGCCATCATTAGGATGCCTACCCGTCACTTCTCGTCCCCTCTGATCCAGTTAGTGGGCAGGGAGTGTGTGAATATGAGGAGCAAATGGTTTTTTTTTTTTTTTTTTAAAGTCGGGCAGCCGGTTCGGGAACCCCCTATTCTATTCTGTGGCAAAATAATCAAAGTGTTGATTGTGGCCACACAACATAAGAAAAAGAACTGGCCTGTTCATTGCTCATCTTAATGTTTCAGTAACACTTATGCACTTATGGCACTAACTTAGTGTTTCTTAAGTAGGCCTACCTACCCCCCTCCCCGTGGGGATGCCAGGGGCTCTTTCAGTAGTATCCCTACTTTCTGGACATTTTGTGCTGTAAATGTCCTCTTTTCTGTCACTCTGTTTCTGTCTTGTTCCTTTGCTTTGTCATTTGTACCTATCATTTCTGCCTTGCTGGTCCATTCACCTGTATGTGTTCGATAAAGTCTTACATACTTTTTCTTAGGATTGATAACTGGGTACATGTATTAAATGCATTTTTGGCTCTAGGGAAGTGAGATATGCTGAAGCAATTTTAAGTAATTTATGCCCATTTTTACATATGTTTTGGTGTCCATAGCCATGCTTAAATTTCTATTCAGGTGTGTTTTATAAACCCCCTATGCGATAAATTGGACGGAGTGGTCAACGCCAGGGGCATTTCCTTATATTATGTGCGCAAATGCATTGATATGCGTACTTTTTTTTCCCTGTCCAAGTTTTGTGTGTTTTGAAGCGATTACAGCCCT
Source organism: Monoplex corrugatus (assembly GCA_030674185.1). Classification (NCBI taxonomy): domain Eukaryota; kingdom Metazoa; phylum Mollusca; class Gastropoda; order Littorinimorpha; family Ranellidae; genus Monoplex; species Monoplex corrugatus. The sequence continues at coordinate 47,786,449 of JAPXFY010000030.1, read as the reverse complement.
GATATGGCTCTACGCAGTCGGCTAGGCTTTAAACAACAATAACAATAATAACCCCCCCCCTCCGTGGGGATGCCGGAGATTCTTTCAGTATAAATAATATCCTCACCTTCTGGAAATTTTGTGCTAGAAATGTCCTCTTTTCTGTCACTGTTTTTTCTGCCTTGTTCCGTTGCTTTGTCATTTCTTCTTATCATTTTCTGCCTTGCTGGTCCATTCACCTGTATGTGTTCGATAAAGTCTTGCGTACTCTCCCTTAGGATTGATAATTGGGTGCATGCATTAAGTGCATTTTTAGCTCTAGGGAAATGACATTCGCAAGCAATTTAAGTTAATTTAAGTCTGTTTTATGTATGTTTTAGTGTCCTTAGTTATCTTTAACTTTGTATTCATGTATGATTTTTAAACCCCTTGTGCAATAAATTGGACGGAGTGGTCAATACCAGGGACGTCTCCATAGATTATGTGCGTGAATGTGATATGTGTACTTCATTTTCATCTCTATTTTTTTTCCTGTTGAAGTATTGTATGTTTAGAATCGGTTGCAGCCTTGATATGGCTGTACGCAGCCAGCTGGGCTTTAAATTAAATACAATAACAATAACAATAAATCTGATTAACCTAGGATACAAGAAACCCAGAGTCCCATTACTGATCGTATGTCTGCCCTCCCCTTTCCGTTAGACCTTGAGTGGTGGTCTGATTGCTAGTCTTTAAGATGAGATAATAAACTTAAGTGCCGTACACAGTATACACCTAGCGCACGTTGAAGATCATACGGTAATAAAAGAATTGCATCTATTAAAATTCTGTAGAAAAATATGGTTAATGAATAAACAAAAATACACTATAAAAATGTGACAACGCACTTCGGCAATTTCATTTACCCGGAAGGACCGGCCCGTTTGTCACAGAGAAACCTTGAAATTCACTGTATCCAGTTCAATCCATCAGGTATATCAGTATCTGAAACAGTACGCTTTTTTAATCCTAAGCACAACGAACACATGATCAGAATATCATGAACCATGATTATTACCATTTTTATGCAGAACGGAGCGCCTTTTCAATTCCAGACACAACAAACACATGACAAATATTGTGAACCTTGTATGATAGTTACCGTTTTTATCCAGAACGGTGCGCCTTTTCAATTCCAGGCACAACTAGCACAAGACCAAAATATCGTGAACCATGATTGTTACCGTTTTTTATCTAGAAAGGTGCGCCTTTTCAATTCCAGGCACAACAAGCACAAGACCAGAATATTGTGAACTATATTTTTTGTATTTTTATCCAGAACAATGTGCCTTTTAAATCCCAGTCACAACAAATACATGACCAGAATATTGTGAATCATAATTATTGTTATACATTCTAATAAAAGTTCCTATGTCCACAGAAAGGTGACAGACTGTGATCCTCCTTCACTGTGCCTTCAGTGGACAAAAAGCCCCTCACATCCAGGACCCGTGTCCACACCCCAAGACACCACAAGGCGTCATTTACGCCTTTCGCCGCCGTCTGGTCCATATCGTCCGATCTTCATGATGACCCGGTAAGTAACCAGACCAAAACTGAAAACTGGGGGTGGGTGGGATGGGATGGATAGAGGAAGGGGGAGGAGTTGCGAGAGGGGTAGTGAGGTGGTGAGGATTTCAACTTTTCTAGGGACCAGCATTGTGATGGCTGCGTGCCAATCTGTTCTCCGTCTGATGACGGACTGACTCATCCCAATACATCGTTGGCATCTAGAACACTGAAGGAAGAAAGAAACAAAGAGAGGAACAAGCAAAGGAAGAGAGACCGAAACAAAGGAGCACAAGAAAAAGAAAGCAAAAGGAAGAAACCAAGTTGGAACAATGGATACAAGGGGAAAAAAGAAAAGCATCTGAGAGCTGTCCATGCGCTGCATGATCCATTTGGACCGAGTTATAAATTACCTCGTTTATAAAGCGAATGGCAAGGTGGGGAGATAAGTGCCCCGGAACTGGAACAAGAAGACTACCTCAAACCACCAAGACAAGAAAAATGACTGCAACAACGACGACGACGAGAACAACAACGACGACGAGAACAACAACAACGAAGACGAGAACAACTACAACAAAAATGAGAACAACTACACGAGAACAACAACAAGAACAAGAACGAGAACAACAAGGACGAAAAGAACAAGAATGAAAACAACAACAAGGACGAAAACAACAACGAGAAAAACGAGAACAACAACGGTGACAACAACAACGACGAGAACAACATAACAATGAGAACGACAACAACGAGGACAACAACGAAAACAATAACAACAACAACAACGAGAACTAAAACAAAAAAATGATAACAACAACGAGAACAAGAACAACAAAAACAACAGCGAGAACAACAACATCAACAACAAAGACGAGAACAACAATGAGAACAACAACAACGAGAACAACAACAACGAGAACAACGACGAGAACAACAACAACGAGAACAACGACGAGAACAACAACAACGAGAACAAAAACAACGAAAACAACAACGAGAACTAAAACAAAAAAATGAGAACAACAACGAGAACAACGAGAACAAGAACAACCTGAACAACAAAAACAACAAAAACGAGAACATCAACGAGAACAACAACATCAACGAGAAACAACAACGAGAACAACAAGAAAAACAACAACAACGAGACAAACAACAAAAACGAGAAGAACGATAACAACGCAAAAAACAACAACGAGAAGGACAACGACGACATCGAGAAGAACGACGACGACATCGAGAAGAACGACGACGACAACGAGAAGAACGACGACAACGAGAACAACAACAACGACGACAATGAGAAGAACGACGACAACGAGAACAACAACAACGACAATGAGAAGAACGTCGACAACGTAAACAACGAGAAGAAAGACGACAAGGAGAACAACAACAACGACGACAATGAAAAGAACAACAACGACAACGATAAGAACAACGAGAACAAATACAACGAAAACAACAACGAAAACAACAGCAACAACTAGAACAACAGCAACAACGAGAACAACAGCAACAACTAGAACAACAGCAACAACGAAAACAACCAGACAACAACAACTAGAACAACAACAACAACGAGAACAACAGCAACAACGAAAACAACAGCAACAACGAGAACAACAGCAACAACGAGAACAACAGCAACAACTAGAACAAACAAACAACAACAACGAAAACAACAGCAACAACGAAAACAACAGCAACAACGAGAACAACAGCAACAACGAGAACAACAGCAACAACTAGAACAACAACAACAACGAGAACAACAGCAACAACGAGAACAACAGAACAACGAGAACAACAGCAACAACGAGAACAACAGCAACAACGAGAACAACAGCAACAACGAGAACAACAGCAACAACGGAGAACAACAGCAACAACGAGAACAACAGCAACAACGAGAACAACAGCAACAAAGAGAACAACAGCAACAAAGAAACAACAGCAACAACGAGAACAACAGCAACAACGAGAACAACAGCAACAACGAGAACAACAGCAACAACGAGAACAACAGCAACAACGAGAACAACAGCAACAACGAGAACAACAGCAACAACGAGAACAACAGCAACAACGAGAACAACAGCAACAACGAGAACAACAGCAACAACTAGAACAACAGCAACAACTAGAACAACAGCAACAACGAGAACAACAGCAACAACGAGAACAACAGCAACAACGAGAACAACAGCAACAACGAGAACAACAGCAACAACGAGAACAACAGCAACAACGAGAACAACAGCAACAACGAGAACAACAGAACAACACGAGAACAACAGCAACAACTAGAACAACAGCAACAACTAGAACAACAGCAACAACTAGAACAACAGCAACAACTAGAACAACAGCAGCGAGAACAACAGCATCGAGAACAACGAGAACGACAACGAGAAGAACGACAACGAGAAGAACGACGAGAACAACGACAACGAATAGAACAACAACGACAACGAGAACATCGACAACAACGAGAAAAACAACAGCAACGAGGAAAACAACAACGAGAAAACCAACAACAACAGCAACGAGAAAAACAACAACGAGAAGAAGAACAATAACGAGAAAAACAACGAGAAAAAAAACGAGAAGAACGACAACAAAGAGAATAACGACGACGATATCGAGAAGAACGACTATAACGAGAAGAACGACGACAATGAGCACAACAACAATGACGACAACGAGAAGAACGACGACAACGAGAACAACAACAACGACAACAATCAGAAGAACGTCGACAACATGAACAACGAGAAGAACGACGACAACGAGAACAACAACGACGACGACAATTAAAAGAACAAAACGACGACGACAATAAGAATAACAAGAATAAATACAACGAGAACAACAGCAACAACGTACAACAGCAACAACGAGAACAACAACGAGAACAGCAACAACGAGAACAACAGCAACAACGAGAAAAACGAGAACGACAACGAGAAGAACAACAACGACAATGAGAAGAACGACAACAACGAGAACAACGACGACAATGAGAAGAACGACGACAACGAGAACAACAACGACGACAACGAGAACAACAACGACGACAACGAGAAGAACGACAACGAGAACAACAACGACGACAACGAGAAGAACAACAATGACAACGAGAAGAAGAACAATGACAACGAGAAGAAGAACAATGACGAAAACGAGAAGAACAACGACGACAATGAGAAGAATAAGAACGATAACGAGAACAACAACGACAACGAGAAGAACAATAATGACGAGAATGAGAAGAAGAGCAACGACGACAATGAGAAGAAGAGCAACGACGACAATGAGAACAACAACGATTCAGTGAGAAGAACAACGAGAAGAACAACGGCGACAACGAGAAGAACGACGTCAACGAGAACAACGAAGATAACGAGAAGAACAACAACGAGAAGAATAACGACGAGAACAACGAGAGCAATAACGAAAACAATAACAACGAGAACAACAACTAGAAAAACGAGAAGAACAACGAGAACAAGAACAACGAGAACAGCAACATCGAGAACAGCAACAACGAGAACAGCAACAACGAGAACAACAGCAACGAGAACAACAACGTGATCTACTACAACGAAAACAACGAGAACGACAAGAACAACAAGGAGAACAACAAGAAGAACAACGGCAACAACGAGAACAACAACAACAACGAGAACAACAGCAACAACGAGAACAACAGAAACAACGAGAACAACAACAACAATGAGAACAACAGCAACAACGAGAACAACAGCAACAATGAGAACAACAGCAACAATGAGAATACAAGCAACGAGAACAATAGCAACAACGAGAACAACAGAACAACAACAACAACGAGAACATCAGCGAGAACAACTACGAGAACGACCACAACGAGAAGGTGAACAAAGACGACAACGAGAACAACAACGACGACAACGAGAACAACAACGACAACGAGAAGAACAACGACGACGACAACGAGAACAACAACTTTAACGAGAACGACGACACCGAGAAAAACAACAAAACAAAAACGAGAAAAAATACGAGAAGAACGACAACAACGAGAACAACAGCAACAACGAGAACAACAGCAACAACGAGAACAACACAACAAAACGAGAACAACAGCAACAACGAGAACAACAGCAACAACGAGAACAACAACAACAACGAGAACAACAACAACAACGAGAACAACAGCAACAACGAGAACAACAGCAACAATGAGAACAACAGCAACAATGAGAACAACAACAACAACGAGAACAACAACAACAATGAAAACAACAGCAACAACGAGAACAACAACAACAATGAGAACAACAGCAACAACGAGAACAACAGCAACAATGAGAACAACAGCAACAATGAGAACAACAACAACAACGAGAACAACAACAACGAGAACAACAACAACAATGAGAACAACAGCAACAACGAGAACAACAGCAACAACGAGAACAACAACAACAATGAGAACAACAGCAACAACGAGAACAACAGCAACAACGAGAACAACAACAACAACGAGAACAATAGCAACAACGAGAACAACAACACAACAATGAGAACAACAGCAACAACGAGAACAACAGCAACAACGAGAACAACAACAACAACGAGAACAACAGCAACAACGAGAACAACAGCAACAATGAGAACAACAGCAACAATGAGAATAAAAGCAACGAGAACAATAGCAACAACGAGAACAACAGAACAACAACAACGAGAACAACATCAGCGAGAACAACTACGAGAACGACCACAGCGAGAAGGTGAACAACGACGACAACGAGAACAACGACGACAACGAGAACAACGACAACGAGAACAACAACGACAACGAGAAGAACGACGACGACAACGAGAACAACAACGACAACGAGAACGACGACACCGAGAAAACAACAAAACAAAAACGAGAAAAAATACGAGAAGAACGACAACAACAACGAGAAAAAAAAAAAACGAGAACGACAACGAGAAGAACAACGACCACAACGATAAGAACAACGACGACGACAACGAGAAGAACGATGACAACGAGAACATCAACGACAACAATTAGAAGAACGACGACAACGAGAAGAACGACGATAATGAGAGGGACGACAACGAGAAGAACAACAACGACAACGAGAAGAACAACAACGACAACGAAAAGAACAACAATGACAACGAGAAGAACAACAACGACAACGAAAAGAACAACAATGACAACGAGAAGAACAACAGCGACGACAACGAAAAGAAACAACAATGACAACGAGAAGAACAACAACGACAACGAGAAGAACAACAACGACGACAACGAGAAGAACAACAACGACGATAACGAGAAGAACAACAACGACGACAACGAGAACAACAACGACGATAACGAGAAGAACAACAACGACGATAACGAGAAGAACAACAACGACGACAACGAGAACAACAACGACGATAACGAGAAGAACAACAACGACGATAACGAGAAGAACAACAACGACGATAACGAGAAGAACAACAACGACAATAACGAGAAGAACAACAACGACGATAACGAGAAGAACAACAACGACGATAACGAGAAGAACAACAACGACGACAACGAGAAGAAACAACAGCGACGACAACGAGAAGAATGACGACAACGAGAAGAACGACGATAATGAGAGGGACGACAACGAGAAGAACAACAACGACAACGAGAAGAACAACAACGACAACGAAAAGAACAACAATGACAACGAGAAGAACAACAACGACAACGAAAAGAACAACAATGACAACGAGAAGAACAACAGCGACGACAACGAAAAGAACAACAATGACAACGAGAAGAACAACAACGACAACGAGAAGAACAACAACGACAACGAAAGAACAACAACGACGATAACGAGAAGAAAACAACGACGACAACGAGAACAACAACGACAACGAGAAGAACAACAACGACAACGAGAAGAACAACAACGACAAAAACGAGAACAACAACGACGAAACGAGAGACAACAACGACAACGAGAAGAACAACAACGACATACGAGAAGAACAACAACGACAAAAGAGAAGAACAACACGCAACGAGAAGAACAACAACGACAACGAGAAGAACAACAACGCACACGAGAAGAACAACGACGACAACGAGAAGAAGACGACAACGACAAGAAACGAAAACAATAGACAACGAGAAGAACAACAACGACAACGAAAGAACAACAACGACAACGAGAAGAACAACAAGACAACGAGAAGAACAACAACGACAACGAAAAGAACAACAATGACAACGAGAAGAACAACACGACGACAACGAGAAGAACAACAATCGACAACGAGAAGAACAACACGACAACGAGAAGAACAACACGACAACGACAACGAAGAACAACAAGACAACGAGAAGAACAACGACGACAACGAGAGAACAACAACGACAACGAGAGAACAACAACGACAACGAGAAGAACAACAACGACAACGAGAAGAACAACAACGACAACGAGAAGAACAACGACGACAACGAGAAGAACAACAACGACAACGAGAAGAACAACGACAGAGAAACAACGAGACAACGAGAAGAACAACGACGACAACGAGAAGAACAACAACGACAACGAGAAGAACAACGACGACAACGAGAAGAACAACGACGACAACGAGAAGAACAAGAACGACAACGAGAAGAACAACGACGAAGAAACAACGACGACAACGAGAAGAACAACAACGACAACGAGAAGAACGAGACAACGAGAACAACGACAACGAAAGCAACAACGACGACAACGAGAAGAACAAACAACGACGACAACGAGAAGAACAACAACGACGATAACGAGAAGAACAACAACGACGACAACGAGAACAACAACGACGATAACGAGAAGAACAACAACGACGATAACGAGAAGAACAACAACGACGACAACGAGAACAACAACGACGATAACGAGAAGAACAACAACGACGATAACGAGAAGAACAACAACGACGATAACGAGAAGAACAACAACGACGAAACGAGAAGAACAACAACGACGATACGAGAAGAACAACAACGACGACAACGAGAAGAACAACGACGACAACGAGAAGAAGAACGAGAAGAACAACGACGCCGACAACGAGAACAGCGACAACAACGAGAAGAACAACGACGACAACGAGAAAAACGACAACGAGAACAACTACACCAACGACAACGAGAAGAACGACGACAACAAGAAGAACAACGACGACAACGAGAACAACAACAACAAGAAAAACAATGACGACAACGAGAGGAGCAACGAGAACAACAACAACACCAACGAGAACAACAACAACGACAACAACGACAACAACAACAACAACGACAAAGGGAAGAACAAGAACGACGACAAAGAGAAGAAAAACGATGACAACGAGAACGACGACAACGAGAAAAACGACGACATTGAGAAGAACAACGACGAGAACGAAAAGTAGAGCAACGACGACAACGAGAAGAATAACGACGACGACAACGAGAAGAACAACAACGACGACAACGAGAAGAATAACGACGACGACAACGAGAAGAATAACGACGACGACAACGAGAAGAACAACAACGATGACAACGAGAAGAGCAACAACGACGACAACGAGAAGGACGATAACGAGAAGAACAACAACGACGACGAGAGGAACAACGACGACAACGAGAACATCATCAACGTACGAGAACAACGACGACGACAACGAGAAGAAGAACGACGACAAAGAGAAAAAACAACAACGACGACAACGAGAAGAACGACGACGACGCGAACAACGAGAATGACGAGAACAACAACAAGGACAACAACAACAAGGAGAACAAAAACGACAACGAGAACAACAGCAACAACGAGAACAACAGCAACAACGAGAACAACAACGTCAACAACACGTCAACAACAAGAACAGCAACAACGAGAACAACGATAGCAAGAACAAAGAGAACAACAACAACGAGAAAACAACAGGAACGAGAACAACAACGAGAACAACGACGACAACGAAAAGAACAACGACGACAACAAGGAGAAGAACAACGACGACGACAACGAGAACAACGACGACAACGAGAACAACGACAACGAGAACAACAACGACAACGAGAAGAACAACGACGACGACAACGAGAACAACAACGACAACGAGAACGACGACACCGAGAAAAACAACAAAACAAAAACGAGAAAAAATACGAGAAGAACGACAACAACAACGAGAAAAACAAAAAAACGAGAACGACAACGAGAAGAACAACGACCACAACGATAAGAACAACGACGACGACAACGAGAAGAACGATGACAACGAGAACATCAACGACAACAATTAGAAGAACGACGACAACGAGAAGAACGACGATAATGAGAGGGACGACAACGAGAAGAACAACAACGACAACGAGAAGAACAACAACGACAACGAAAAGAACAACAATGACAACGAGAAGAACAACAACGACAACGAAAAGAACAACAATGACAACGAGAAGAACAACAGCGACGACAACGAAAAGAACAACAATGACAACGAGAAGAACAACAACGACAACGAGAAGAACAACAACGACGACAACGAGAAGAACAACAACGACGATAACGAGAAGAACAACAACGACGACAACGAGAACAACAACGACGATAACGAGAAGAACAACAACGACGATAACGAGAAGAACAACAACGACGACAACGAGAACAACAACGACGATAACGAGAAGAACAACAACGACGATAACGAGAAGAACAACAACGACGATAACGAGAAGAACAACAACGACGATAACGAGAAGAACAACAACGACGATAACGAGAAGAACAACAACGACGACAACGAGAAGAACAATAGCGACGACAACGAGAAGAACAACGACGACAACGAGAGAGAACAACGACGACAACGAGAAGAACAACGACGACAACGAGAAGAACAACGACGACAACGAGAAGAACAACAGCGACGACAACGAGAAGAACAACAACTACGACAACGAGAACAACAACAACGACAACGAGAAGAACAACAGCGACGACGAGAACAACGACGACGACGAGAACAACAACGACGACAACGAGAACAACAACAACCACAACGAGAACAACAACGACGACAACGAGAACAACAACGACGACAACGAGAAGAACAACAGCGGCGACGAGAACAACAACGACGACGACGAGAACAACAACGACGACGACGAGAACAACAACGACGACGACGAGAACAACAACGACGACGACGAGAACAACAACGACGACAACGAGAAGAACAACAACGACGACAACGAGAACAACAACAACGACGACAACGAGAACAACAACAACGACGACAACGAGAACAACAACAACGACGACAACGAGAACAACAACAACGACGACAACGAGAAGAACAACAACGACGACAACGAGAACAACAACGACGACAACGAGAAGAACAACAACGACGACAACGAGAAGAACAACAACGACGACAACGAGAAGAACAACAACGACGACAACGAGAAGAAACAACAACGACGAACAACGAGAACAACAACAACGACGACAACGAGAAGAACAACAACGACGACAACGAGAAGAACAACAACGACAACGAGAAGAACAACAACGACGACAACGAGAAGAACAACAACGACGACAACGAGAACAACAACGACGACAACGAGAACAACAACAACGACGACAACGAGAACAACAACAACGACGACAACGAGAACAACAACGACGACAACGAGAACAACAACGACGACAACGAGAAGAACAACAATGACAACGAGAAGAACGACGACGACAACGAGAACATCAACATCGAGAACAACAACAACGAGAACAATAACAACGAGAACAACAACGAAAACGAAGAACGAGAACGACAACGAGAACAACGAGAAGAACAACAACGACGACAGCGAGAAGAACGACGACGACAATTAGAAGAACAGAACGACGACGACGATAAGAACAACAAGAATAAATACAACGAGAACAACAACAACGAAAACAACAGCAACAACGTACAACGAGAAGAACAACACTGACGACAACGAGAAGAAAAACAACGACAACGAGAAGAACAACATTGACGACAACGAGAACAACGGAAACGACAACGAGAAGAACAACGACAACAACAGGAAGAACTATGACGACGGCGAGAAGAACGACGACAACAAGAATAATGACGAAAACGAAAACAACAATGAGAACAATAGCAAAAATGAGAACAACAACAACGACGAGAACAACAACGAGAACAACAAAACGAAAACAAGAACAACGAGAATAAAAGCAGCGAGAACGACAACGAGAACAACTACGAGAACAACAACGAGAAGAACAACGACGACAACGGGAAGAACAACGACGACAACGAGAACAACGACGACAACGAGAACAACGACAACAACGAGAAAAAACAACAACGAGAAGAACGACAACGAGAACAACGACGACAGTGAAGAGAATGACAACAAGAACAACAACAACGACGACAGTGAGAAGAACGAGAACGACTACAACGAGAAGAACGACGACAACGAGAACAACAACGACAACGAGAACAACAACGACGACAACGAGAACGACGATGACAACGAGAAGAACGACAACGAGAACAACAACAACGACGACAACGAGAAGAAGAACAACGACCACACCGAGAAGAACAACAATGACGACAACGAAAATAAGAACAACAACAACAACGAGAACAACAACAACGCTGACAACGAAAACAGCAACGACAACGAGAACAACGACAACGAAAACAACAACGACAACGAGAACAACTACGACAACGAGAACAACGACAACGAGAACAACAACTACGACAACGAAAACAATTACGACAACGAGAACAACAACGACAACGAGAACAACTACGACAACGAGAACAACTACGAGAACAACAACAACGCCGACAACGAGAAAAACAACAACGATAAGAACAACGACGAACAACGAAAAGAACAACAATGACGACGACGAGAACAAGAACAACAATGACGACGACGAGAACAAGAACAACGACAACGAGAACAACAGCAACAACGAGAACAACAACGAGAACAACAACGACAACGAGAAGAAGAACAACGACGACAAGGAGAACGATGACAACGAGAACAACGACAACGAGAACAACAACAACGAGAAGAACAATGACGACGACGAGAACAACAACGAGAAGAAAAACGACGATAACGAGAAAAAACAACGAAGAGAACGACAACGACGACAACGAGAAAAACAAAGACAATGAGAAGAACAACAACGAAGACATCGAGAAGAACGACGACAAAGAGAAGAAAACCGACAACAACGAGAAGAACAACAACTATTACAACGAGAACAACAACAACGACAACGAGAAAAAACATCAACGAGAAGAACAACAACGACAACAACGAGAAGAACAACAATGACATCGAGAAGAAGAACGAGAAGAACAACGACGCCGACAACGAGAACAGCGACAACAACGAGAAGAACAACGACGACAACGAGAAAAACGACAACGAGAACAACTACACCAACGACAACGAGAAGAACGACGACAACAAGAAGAACAACGACGACAACGAGAACAACAACAACAAGAAAAACAATGACGACAACGAGAGGAGCAACGAGAACAACAACAACACCAACGAGAACAACAACAACGACAACAACGACAACAACAACAACAACGACAAAGGGAAGAACAAGAACGACGACAAAGAGAAGAAAAACGATGACAACGAGAACGACGACAACGAGAAAAACGACGACATTGAGAAGAACAACGACGAGAACGAAAAGTAGAGCAACGACGACAACGAGAAGAATAACGACGACGACAACGAGAAGAACAACAACGACGACAACGAGAAGAATAACGACGACGACAACGAGAAGAATAACGACGACGACAACGAGAAGAACAACAACGATGACAACGAGAAGAGCAACAACGACGACAACGAGAAGGACGATAACGAGAAGAACAACAACGACGACGAGAGGAACAACGACGACAACGAGAACATCATCAACGTACGAGAACAACGACGACGACAACGAGAAGAAGAACGACGACAAAGAGAAAAACAACAACGACGACAACGAGAAGAACGACGACGACGCGAACAACGAGAATGACGAGAACAACAACAAGGACAACAACAACAAGGAGAACAACAACGACAACGAGAACAACAGCAACAACGAGAACAACAGCAACAACGAGAACAACAACGTCAACAACAACGTCAACAACAAGAACAGCAACAACGAGAACAACGATAGCAAGAACAAAGAGAACAACAACAACGAGAAAACAACAAGAAAACAACAGGAACGAGAACAACAACGAGAACAACGACGACAACGAAAAGAACAACGACGACAACAAGGAGAAGAACAACGACGACGAGAACAAGAACAACAACGAGAACAACAACAACAAGACGACAACGAGAAGAACAACGACGACGACAAAGAGAAGAACGACGACAACGAGGAGAACAAAGACGACAAAGAAGAACAACAACGAGAACATAACAACAACGAGAACAACAACAACAACGAGAAGAACAATGACGACGACGAGAAGAATAACAACGAGAAGAAAAACAACGAGAAAAAACGAGAAGACCGACAACGAGAAGAACGACGACAATGAGAACAACAACGACGACAATGAGAAGAAGAGCAACGACGACAACGAGAAGAACAACGGTGACAACGAGAACGACGACGATAACGACAAAAAACATTAATAACGAGAACAACGATGACAACAACGAGAAGAACAACAACGACGACATCGAGAAGAAGAACGAGAACAACGACGACAACGAAAAGAACAACGACGACAACGAGAAGAAGAACAACGACAATGAGAGCAACAACAACGACAATCAGAAGAACAACGATGACAACGAGAAGAACAAGAAGAAGGAAAACAACGACAACGAGAAGAAGCACAACGAGAACAACAACAACGAGAACAACAACAAGACAACGACAAAGGGAAGAACAAGAACGACTACAAAGAGAAGAACAAGGACGACAACGAGAACAACAACGACGACAACGAGAAGAACGACAACGAGAAGAACAACGAAGACAACGAGAAGAACAACGACGACAACGAGAAGAACGACAACGACAACGAGAAGAACAACGAAGACAACGAGAAGAACAACAACGATGATAACGAGAACAACAACGACGACAACGAGAAGAACAACGACGATAACGAGAAGAAGAACAACGACAACAAGGACGACAACAACAACAACGACGAGAAGAACAACGACGACAACGTGAAGAACAATGACGACAACGAGAACAACAACGACAAAGAGAAGAACAACAACGACAACGAGAAGAACAACAACGACAACGAGAACAACAACGACAAAGAGAAGAACAACAACGACAACGAGAAGAACAACAACGACAAAGAGAAGAACAACAACAACGACAACAAGAAGAACACAACGACGACAACGCGAACAAGGAGAACGACGAGAACAACAACAAGAACAACAACGAGAACAACGAGAACAACAACGAGAACAACAACAAAAACAACGAGAACAACACCGAGAACAGCAACAACGAGAACAATGAGAGCAACAATAAGAACAACAACAACAACATGAAAACAATAACAACGAGAAAAACAACAATGAGAACACCAACGAGAACAACAACAATGAGAACAACGAGAACAACAACGAGAACATCAACGAAAACGACAACGAGAACAACAAAAACGAGAACAACAACAATGAAAACAGCAACAACGAGAACAATAATGAGAGCAACAACAACAAAAACAACAAGAAAGCAACAACAAAGAGAGCAACAACAACGAGAGCAACAACAACAAGAGCAACAACAACAAAAACAACAAGAAAGCAACAACAAGAAAGCAACAACAAAGAGAGCAACAACAACGAGAGCAACAACAACGACGACAACGAGGAGAAAAACAACGACGACGAGAACAAGAACAACAACGAGAACAACAACAACGAGAACAACAACGAGAACAACGACAACGAAGAGAAGAGCAATGACGACAAAGAGAACAAGAACGACGAGAACGAAAAGAAAAACAACGAGAAGAAGAGCAACGACGACAATGAGAAAAAGAACAAGGACGACAACGAGAACAGCGACGACGACAACGAGAAGAAGAACAACGACGATAACGAGATGAACAACGACGACAACGAGAAGAACAACGATGACAACGAGAAGAAGAACGACGACAACGAGAAGAACAATGACAACGAGAACAACAACAACGATGACAACGAGACCAACGACAACAAAAGAGCAATGACAACGAGAACAACAACAACGACGTCAACGAGAAGAAGAACAACGACAACGAGAACAACAACAACAACAACAACGAGAAGAAGAACAACGAGAAGAAGAGCAACGACGACAACGAGAAGAAGAACAAAGACGACAACGAGAAGAAGAACAAAGACGACAACGAGAAGAACAACGACGACAACGAGAAGAACAACGACGACAACGAGAAGAACAACGACGACAACGAGAAGAACAACGACGACAACGAGAAGAAGAACAAAGACGACAACGAGAAGAACAACAACGACGACAACGAGAAGAAGAGTAACGATGACAACTAGAATAACAACAACGACAACGACAACAACGAGAAGAACAACAACGACGACGAGAAGAACAACAACGACGACAACGAGAACAACAACGACGACAACGAGAAAGATGACGATTACAAGAATAACAATGACGACAACGAGAACAACAACGACGACATCGAGAAGAACAACAACGACGACAACGAGAAAGATGACAATGAGAACACCAAGAACAACGACAACGAGAAGGACGACAACGAGAAAGACGACAGCGAGAAGGACGACAGCGAGAACAACGAGATGAACGACAACGTGGACGACAACGAGAAGGACGACAACGAGAACAATAACAAAAGCAACAACCAGAAAAACAACAACAGCAACAACCAGAAAAACGAGAACAACAACAACAATGACGACAATGAAAACAACGATGATAACGAGAACAACGACGACAACGAGAACAACGACGACGTCGACAACGAGAACAACGACGACAATGAGAAAAACAACAACGATGAGAATGACAACGACGAAAACGTGGACGACAACGAGAAGGACAACAACGAGAAGGACAACAACGAGAAGGACGACAACGAGAAGGACGACAACGAGGACAACAACGAGAAGGACAACGAGAAGGACGACAACGAGAAGGATAACAACGAGAAGGACAACAACAAGAAGGACGACAACGAGAAGGAGGATGACGAGAAGGACGACAACGAGAAGGACAACAACGAGAATGAGGACGACGAGAAGGACAACAACGAGAAGGACAACAACGAGAAGGACAACAACGAGAAGGACAACAACGAGAAGGACGACGATGAGAAGGACGACAACGAGAACAACACCAGCGAGACAAGAAACCAACGAGACGAGAAACCAACGAGAGACCAACGAGATGAAAAACCACAGAATTATCATTGAAAACGAGATCGACAAGTAACAGCCATTTCCCCCTCCCAATATAAATGAATTTGAATACAATACAGTGAAGCATGGGAATAAATAGACAGATCAAGAAGATGGCAGTATAGCTGCTATACTGCCATCTTCTTGACATGCCAACCAAGTCCTGAACTAGAACCCAGAGAACAGCGAAGAAGGGGAAGACCAAAAATGAACTGGCGCCAGACGGTCGACAAAGACCTGCAACTGGTGGATAGGCACTGAAGTGATGTCCTGGGATTCTCTGCCGACCAAACCCGTCGGAGCACTCTTGCTGTCATACGTGTCACACGATACAGGAGCGAAAACAAAACAAAATAACAACAACAACAAAACCTGAGACCACAACAATGCAATTCTGTTGTCCCATGACCTTCCTAGTCTTCATGTTTGTGCTGGTGGTAGATGCCTGGCAGTTCATACCTTTTGTCACACTGAACAGAGCAGCAGGGAAGTTTCAGTGTTTTTCTCCTAAATTTTGTATCTGGTATTTGTTTGTTTGTAACCTTACGCTTGACAAAGGCCAGTTGGCCGAATATTTGCGCCTGTTTTGTTTTGTTGTATCTGGCAGGGAGGCAGCGGAATCAATACCCTTTGGGACACGGTTAATACCATGCTGGTGGTCCGTCTTTGCTCCTGAGCCTGCATCTTATCTTGGGGGTCTTCAACACTTTACTGAGTCTCAGTGTGTGAATACAGTTCTAGTAACCTTTCTGTGTTGCTATCAATTGCCTTCAGCTAACGCTGTTTTCCTGCCCAGCTATTGTTTTTGTTCAGATCTAGTGAGTAACAGAGGGAGGGAACTCCGGATGGGGAAGAAAGGAGGGATGCAACTCTGGATGAGGGGAAGAACAGAGAGAACTCCGGATAGGAGTAGAACAGAAGGGGGTCACTCCGCATGGGGGGGGGGGGGGAGAACAGTGAGGGAACTCCAGATGGGGGTTGAGAACAGAGAGAGGGAACTAGCAATGGAGTGGGGTGTGGGGAACGGAGGGAGGGAAATTAGGGGTGTGGGAACAGTGAGGGAACTCAGGGGGATGGAAGTGGGAGGGAACTTGGGTGGGGGGAGAGGGAGGAGGCGAAACTCTCGATATGGGGAAACGGGAGGGACTCCAGGTTGGGTGGGAGAGAACAGAGGGAGGGAGGGAACTCTGGATAGCTGGGGAAACGGAGGGAGGGAACTCTGGGGAGGGGGAGGAAGGGAACTCCAGGTTCAGGAGGAAACAGAGCGAGGGAACTCCAGGGGGTGGGGAACTCAGGAGAGGGGAACAGAGTGAGGGAATTCTGGATGGTGGAAGAGAGGGAACTGCGGTTTTTGTGGGAAACTTTGAAGGAACTCCGGTTGGGGTGAACAGAGGTAGGGAACTCTGGGTGGTGGAAAACAGATAAAAGGAACTCTGGGTGGGATGGGGTGGGGGAAACAGACAGAGGGAACTCGGGGGGGGGGGGGCAGAAGAAGGTCCTTCGGTTCGGGGGGGGGGGGGGGGGGAGGGGGGAGGACGAAAAAGAGGGAATTCTGGGTGGAGATGAAACAGTGGGAGGGAACTCTGGTTGAGGAGGAAAATAAGGGAAAGGAGTTCTTGTTAAAGAGGGAAACAGAGGGAGGAAACTCTGGGTGGGGGGGGGGGGGACAGATGAAGGGAGCTTGGGGGGGGGGACTGAAAGAGGGAACTCTGGTTGGGGGTAAACAGAGGGGGGGGGGGGGACTCTAAATAGGGTGAAACAAATAAAGGGACATTTGGGTGGGGGAACAAAAGTCAAAACTCTGGGAATGGGGACAAAGGGTGTGGGCGATTAAAAATAAAAATAAAAAAGAGGGAAGTTGGCGGAAGGAAATCTGGGAGAAGCAATGGCGTGGGAGGGGGCAAGTCAGAGGGAAATTCAAGGGGAGAGAACGTCAGCAGGGAGGATAAGGCAAAGGCTCTTCCAGGGAACTTCAGGAAAGGGGAGGAAATATCAAAATGGGAAGGAACAACGGGGGTAAGGTTTTTCTTCTTTTTCTTTTCTCTCCTTTCTTTCTTTCTTTTTTTTTACAGGGTTACAAATAGATAGGAACTTCAGGAAAACACAGAAAGGCAAACTATAACTTTGGAGTGGACGCTTCGGAGAAAGAAGGGAATTCTGGGTGAGAAAAACAAAAGGGAGGAACTCAGAGTGGAGGACACGATGGGAGGTGGGGGTAATTAAGGAAGTAAATGTCGGAGTACAAAATAGGAAGTAAGTGGGCCAAGAGGGAAGGGTTTTAAGAGGGGGGGGGGGGAGAGGAACGAAAACAAAGGTTGTGTGTCTGGGGGGGGGGGAGGTGGAGGGGAACCATGGGGTGGAAATTTGGGAGAGAACCAGAGGGATCAATGGGATGTAATTTTGGGGTGGAAATAGAGGATAAGTTGGAAGGAATTTCAAGGAGAACCACGGGGAAGGACTCACAGGGCAAGGAGAGCAAGGGGAGGGAGCTTAAGACTTGGAGAGGAAGTGATAGAGGAAACACTGGAGGAGAGCAGAACCAGTGCGAGGGAACTCTCAGGAGGGAGGAGGAGTTTGGCAGATGGACAAATGTAAGGGAACAATGGGGTGGAATGGGGAAACAAGCGGGGGGGGGGGGGGGAACTTCAGGGTAAGGTGAGCAAGGGAAATAAGCTTCAGGAAAAAGAGACAAGAGAAGGAAATTTCGGTGGAACTTTCGGAAGGGGGGAGAGGGAATAGTGGAAGAGAATTTAAAGGAAAGTGGAGAGAGGGAGGGATACAAGTTGGAGAGAACTTTGGGTTAAGTGGAAGGGAGGTGTACAAGTAGAATGGAAAATAGGGAGAAACAATTTTGAAGGGTGGGAGGAGACTCTCTGGGAGAGACACATTGGAGGAAACTGTGGGTTAGGAGGAGTAAACAAGCGGATGGGAAGCTCAAAAGAAACGAGGAAAGGAAACTTCAGGCAAGAAGAACAAGGGGAGGGAACATTGGAGGAATTTATAGACAAGGGAACTTGGGAAAGGGAACTTCAGGAGAAGATAACCAATGAAGGGGAGTCGGGCGGGGGAGTGGGTTTACTTACGACAGGGAACTCTGGGTTAGATGTTGGGGAGTAGGGGCACTGAGAGGAAATTTGAGGAGGGACGCTCAGAGGAAGATGGAAGAGGTTGAGAGGGGTACAAATGGAAAGAACTTCAGAGGGAACGGCAGTGGGGTGGAGATTTGGGAGAGAACCAAAGGGATGGACTCAGGGTGTGGGGAACAAAGGGAGAGGGGGAATTCGGGAGGAACCAATTGGAGAGAACTTTGGTGGGAATCAGTGGAATGAAACCCGCGATTGGAATCGTCCCTCACATGTCCCTCCCATTTCCCCAGGATGGCTGAATCAAGCGGAGGAGCTTGAGGAGGAGCAAGGATATATTTCAGTATAACAATCTACCTCCATCTCGGAGACGTAAACACTCTAATCTCCATGGGTTGGACTCCAATGCAGATATTTGTTGTCTATGAAAATGGACGCGAAGATAACCAATAGGGCTTTAAGGCTGTGTAGGTTGGCTCTTTTCTGTTGTTTTGTTTCTTTTACATCGGTATTGTTATGAAGATCTTGCAGGTTTGCATACGTGAAGGATTTGGTATCAAGTGCGTGCGTGCGTACAGTGTGCGTGTGTGTGTGTGTGCGTGTGTGTGCATGGGTGCGTGCGAATGTGCATGCGTGCACGTACGTACGTGCGTGTGTGTGTGTGTCTTGCGTGCAGGTGTGTGTGTGTGTGAGTGTGCGTGTGTGTGAGTGTAGTTTTGTTGGATCTTAACCCTGGATCTCAAGGTCTGATGTCTTGAGTCCAGTTCCAGCCCACAACATAAAAAAAAACTGGTGAGTTCACTGTCCATCTTTATGTTTTAATCTTTCTGGCGGTGTCAGTCGAGTGTCTCATAGGTGCTGTCCATCCCTCCCCCCCCCTCCATTTCAAGACCTTGTCAGCGTGTACAGTTCTACGCAGACGTAGATAGTCTGTCAGACAGCAGATGGCAGATTTGGTGGAGCGCATAAGGAATTGTCTGATTGCAACGAATCTCTCATGAACAAACTCCAGACTCAGAGCAGTATATCTCAACAGTCAGACAAGGCTATCTACATGTCTGTGTGATGTTAGGTAGGTCTGTGGTGAAGCACTTATGCAGTCGTTCTGGCAGATTGGTACAATAAACAAATAAATGAATACATAAACACGTAAATAAATAAATAAATAAATAAACAAACATACATACAAAAACAATAAATAAATAAATTAACGATTGAAATCAAGCCACATGGACAGCATTTAATTTAAAAAAATTGAATGTATTAAACTATTAAAACAAAACACCATGAAATTAATCAACATGAATGTAAATTGTTCACTCAATAAATCTATTAATAGCAGTGCTAGACAACAAAATTTGTTATTTTCTTTAAAAGAAAGATGGCAAAATAACAATAACACCATTAGCACTTGCTCAGCAATAACAATAGACAGAAAACCATAATGAAAACAAGAGATCAATCTCAGACGGTAAAGAAGGCAAAGACATACGCTTTTAAACCGACTAAGACTGAAAAGCTGTGTGACTCAATCTGTGTGAGAACAGGGTCAGTGGGATGTAGTAATTAAGGGACGTCCCCAAATTACTACAAGTAAAATACGTAGTAATTAGGGGACTTTTTAAAAATTACGTACTTTGCATTTTATACGCAACGGTATATTATTTTAAGCTTATTTTGTGATTTTGAACCAATCTTAATTTTGTGTATTTTGGGGACGTCTCCAAATTACACACACGTCCCCTTTCTACTACCGTACACGTCAAATTGTCCCCTACCTACTACACAGGCACCTTCACACACACACACACACACACACACACACACACACACACACACACACACACACACACACACACACACATACACACACACACACATACACACACACATACACACACACACACACACACACACACATACACACACACACATACACACACACACACACATATACACACATACACACACACACACACACACACACATACACACACACACACACACACACACATACACACACACACACACACACACACACACACACATACACACACACACACACACACACACATACACACACACATACACACACACAAAAACAAACAAAAAACAAACATAGAAACACGCACGCGCACACAAACACACATACACACAGACAGACACACAAACGCACACGCAAACACACACGCACGCACACAAACACCAAGTACAAGATGTACCCATCAAAAACAAACAAACAAACAAGTAAAACAAAACAAAAAAGTAAACGTCACTCTCCAAAGGATGACAGAAGTTGCATCAATATTTACTGGCGGACCTTGAACCAGAATATCAATATTTACTGGTAGACCTTGAACCAGAACATCAATATTTGCTGGTGGACCTTGAACCAGAACATCAATATTTACTGGCGGACCTTGAACCAGAACATCAATATTTACTGGCGGACCTTGAACCAGAACATCAATATTTACTGGCAGACCTTGACCCAGAACATCAATATTTACTGGCGGACCTTGAACCAGAACATCAATATTTACTGGTAGACCTTGAACCAGAACATCAATATTTACTGGCGGACCTTGAACCAGAACATCAATATTTACTGGCGGACCTTGAACCAGAACATCAATATTTACTGGCAGACCTTGAACCAGAACATCAATATTTACTGGTGGACCTTGAACCAGAACATCAATATTTACTGGTGGACCTTGAACCAGAACATCAATATTTACTGGCAGACCTTGAACCAGAACATCAATATTTACTGGTGGACCTTGAACCAGAACATCAATATTTACTGGGGGACCTTGAACCAGAACATCAATATTTACTGGTGGACCTTGAACCAGAACATCAATATTTACTGGCGGACCTTGAACCAGAACATCAATATTTACTGGCAGACCTTGAACCAGAACATCAATATTTACTGGCGGACCTTGAACCAGAACATCCAGTCCTGCACTGAAGGCGGCAAGCTGCAAGCTGTGTATGAGGGGATGAAGAACGCCTTTGGACCAACTGCTAGAAAGATTCGTCTGCTGAAGTCTAAGAATGGCAAAGCTACCAAAATAATTTTTATGGTATTTAATACCATGCCATGCAAATAGACAGGTAGGTGGGGCAGTTCCAGAACTTGTCCTCTATGGAGAACGTGGTCATTGTGTACCTGAGCCATCTTCACCAGCTGTTCTGCCAGTGCTAGGAGTAGAAATCATTTTCCCAGACATGTAGAACGCAAACATCATCAATCAGTACAAGAAAAAGGGAAACCACCGTGACTGTAATGATTACAGAGACATATCATTGCCTATCAGATGCCTGTCAGTTAACATCACGAAGAGAGTTCTTGAATGTTACATAGAACCGGTAATGTTATACGGTTATGAGGCGTAGACATCAACAAGCAAAGTCAGAACGAGATTGAGGCAAAGAGATATGGTTTCTAAGAAGAATGTTGCGAGTTCCATGGACAACAAAGAAAACAAACGAGGCAGTCTTGATGGAGGCAGACACAAGAAGATCATTGATAAGGAAGATTAGAAAAAGACAGGCAACATTTATAGGCCATTTTATAAGGAAAGGAGAATTAGAGCACCTGGGCACAATGGGAAAGCTGGAGGGAAAGAGAGCACCAGATAGACCCAGGGGAATAATATTAGACGGACTTGTAGAGTGGCTGAAGACAGAGAGAGTGGAAGATGTGCTTGCGCAATAAGTGATAGATGCATATGGAGGGCCATGACCTCCAACACCATGTGGCAGGGCACTTGATGATGACGATCATTGCTTAGCATCATCGGCAAAGTGTCTGCCTGAGTAGTTTTAAAAAGGCTTCAGACACAGGGAATTGCGTCTATCCCATGTCCCAATGTGGCTTTACGGCAGAAAGATCCACCATCGATATGATCTTCTCACTCATATATCTACAGGAGAAGAGCCAAGAATAGAGGCACACTTTATACGTTGACCTCATCGACCTGACCAAAGCATTTGACCTGATCAGTAGAAGCAGTCTCACTGCACTCCCGGAGATGATCCAGAGTCCATTGAAACTCCTGGATCTCATCATCGCTTTGCACGATGGCACGCACGGGACAAGGTTATTTGAGGGATCTTCTTTTGAGCAATTCTCCATTCAAAACAGAGTGAAAGAAGGATGCGTCTTCATTGCATCGCTCTTCAGGATTTTTTTCTTCCTTGTACTGTCCTACGCTGTCAGACCATTTGATAATGGGGTGTACCTACACACTAGGTCTGATGGCAAGGTTTCAGAGCCTGGTCTTCAAAAGCTAGTCAGCTCCTTGGGACATGCTTGTCAAGTGTTTGGCTTCATCATCAGCCTGAATAGGACAGACATCATGTGACAGAACGTCAACAACGACCCTACCATCAACATAGGCCATCACGCTCTCTGAGTGGTCAATGAATTCACTAGCCAAGGATCGACTGTCTCCAGCAACCTGACCCTCCACCCAGACCTCAACAGGCAGTTAGGGAAAGTTGCCCCTGCAATAGTGAGAGACAAGAAGTGTACCACAGCCACCAAGAAGAGCTTGCACAGTCTGCATACAAAGTAGTAAGACAACAAGAGCTGAACAATCTTCGTACACCAAGAGCACCAGCTCAATAACTTTCACATGAGATGCTTGCATTGGACTGTGGACACTCCCTGGAGGGGTCATGTGCCAAAGACATGGTGAACCAGGACAGCTGGCCCAGCATGTATGCCGTCCTCACAATGATGACTGTACTAACCTGGCTGTGTCTGCTCCACGCAGGATGACCACATGCCAAAAGATACATTTATACTGAGACAACACCATGTTATCCAGGCCCACAGGATACCTTCCGCTGCAATAAAAGGTCGTCTGCAAACGTGACTGAAGTGTACTGATATAATTGTAGACACTTGAGAAAAGACAGCTAAAAATTACTGTATTTGGAGAAGGCTGCTCGTGCAGGTATCACCATAGCAGAAGAGAAACGAATTCGACTGTGGTTGGACAGAACAGAAAGAAAGACAGCTGTGACCACCCAGCCCTAGCCGTCAGCCCTTATATTTGACTGCGGGGCCAAGGACTGCCACTCTAACATCGGCTTATTCAGCCACAGCCGAAGCTGTTCCACATCCAGCTGAGTTCTCAAACAGGCGCTTGTGTTGCCATTCAGACAGATGGAGTCGTCACAGAGTGAAATAAAGAATACGAAAGTCACTGCCATGTCTGTGCTGTAATTATGGTCCTGTTATTCCTGGTCACTATATGGCGGAGAAAGCAAAGGTAAGGGGTTGGAACTAAACAGCAGGAAGACTGCAGTCATGGTGATCAGTAAAAAAACCCCATGAAATCCCCTCATGCAAAATAACAGCAAATGGCACAACCTTGA
>JAPXFY010000030.1:47745868-47755868 GCA_030674185.1 Monoplex corrugatus | reverse complement strand
GATCCTAGAGCTAGTGGTACGACCATTCACCTAACTAGGCAAGTGGTACGATCATCACCTAAATAGACAAGTGGTACGATCATTCACCTAACTAGGCAAGTGGTATGATCATTCACCAAACTAGATCATTCACCTAACTAGGCAAATGGTACGATCATTCACCAAACTAAGTAAGTGGTACGATCATTCACCTAACTAGGCAAGTGGTACGATCATCACTTAACTAGGTAAGTGGTACGATCATCACCTAAGTAGGCAAGTAGTACGATCATCACCTAACTAGGCAAGTGGTACGATCATCACCTAACTGGGCAAGTGGTACGATCATCACCTAACTGGGCAAGTGGTACGATCATCACCTAACTAGGCAAGTGGTACGATCATCACCTAACTAGGCAAGTGGTACGATCATTCACCTAACTAGGCAAGTGGTACGATCATTCACCTAACTAGGCAAGTGGTACGATCATCACTGAACTAGGCAAGTGGTACGATCATTCACATATTTGGGCAGTCAGATGAAGCAGATGGGACAACGGAAAACGAGATCAATGCTCGATCCGGCAAAGCTTTGAGAACATTTAAGAGATTGGACAAAATTACGGAAAACACAAAGTCCTGTACTGCATTGAACTTAAGATTACACAATACAAACCAACTGTCAGTCGTGCCGTAAGATTTTGAATCATGGAGCCTGAAGAAAAGCCAAGAAGAACAGGTTGGAGTCCTTCAGCATTGACTGCTTAATTAATTAAACCCTTAGCTGTTCACAAAGCCGGTAACCGCCCTGCGGAAGAATGTGCTGATCCGTTCGTAGCGGTTGAGATCGCCCGACCTTTTCCGGCACATGTGTGGGGAATTTCCATCATTACTGGCCTTGCTGTCTTATCGCACGTGTGGTTAGAATCTTGGTCAGTCTCACGTTGAATGTTCTAAAAATAGTACAAGCATTCTGAGATGCAAGGAACTTTCCATTCACATCTGAAAGATTTTGTACTGACGCTGTGCTACATTCGAATGCGAATACTAGGAGCTAGCTTTACATCTAGCAGTGCAAATGCGAAAGGGTTTTAAGGAAGAGCTTGGCATCCAGTGGGACAAATCCATGTCCAATGAAGAAGCCAATAGAAAAGCTCAGCAACCACGGGTCGCCGACATCAAGGGTGAAGGCCACGCTGCCTTGGTTAGCTTAACCGTCTTTCAGATTGGCGAACAGCGCGTCAAGCAGTGGCATGGGGAGCTGAAGGTCAACGAAACAGGGAGTGGACAAAGATGAACAGGAAGTAGACGATCATCAACGATCTGAAGCTGCTCCACGGTGAATGGAGCCATGCTCTGCGTGTGGCTGTGGACAGAAAGAAATGGTCGTCAGTGGTCAGTGGCTGCCTCCAGCATTTAAGACGCTGGAGGACCTAAGCCTAAATATGTCTAAATATGATCGTGACAGAAACGAAGAACATATTATAAGAAAGAAGGTCGAAGGACCACCCATAATGAAAGATGAAGTTAGAGCAGCACTGTAAAAGATGAAACCAGGAAAAGCCCCAGGACCAGACAACATTACTACAGAGATAGTTGAAACCCTGGAGGAATTTGATATTGAAAAAAAAACAACCTCCTAAATGGGATTTATGACACTGGAAAGATCCCCAAAGATGTATTAAAATCAATTTTTATTGCACTTCCAAAGAAAACAACAGGCTATAGGACGCGAACTCCATCGCACAATCAGCTTGATGAGTCATGTAACAAAGATCATGTTAAGAATAATCATGATGAGGACAAGGAATAGAATCAAAAGTGAAATAGCAGAAGAACAGTGTGGATTTGTCGAAGGGAAAGGAACTACTATTGCCATATAGATCCTAAGAAATATCATAGAGAGGTCAATCGAGGTGAATAAGGATTTATATTTAGGCTTTGTTGATTATACCAAAGCTTTCGATCGGGTAAGACATGAAGAATTGATCACCAACTAGAAAGACTCAATATTGATGGAAAAGATCTACGAATAATCAGAAATATGTATTGGGAACAAACAGCTTCAATAAAAACAAAACGATATAAGCTCTTTCCAAATATCAAAAGAGGAGTTTGTTGTCTTTGGTCACCAGGTCTGTTTTCACTTTAGAGCGAAAAGATCATGAGACATTTTTCATTTTACAGTGAAAACATCATGAGAAACCTAGAGGAATACCCTGGATTAAAGTCTGGAGGAAAAAAGATAAACAACATTCGATACGCAGATGACACCGTGCTAATTGCAGAAAGTGAAAGGGACCTACAAAACCTTGTGAATATGATAGAAATAGAGAGCAAAGGTAAGGGGTTGGAGCTAAACAGCAAGAAGACTGAAGTCACGGTAATCAGTAAAAAACATGAAATCCCCTCATGCAGAATAACAGCAAAGGCACAACCTTGAGACAGGTTGATAAGTTTAAATATCTGGCAACGATCATTTCACCACATGGCAGATGCACATCAGAAATAGCCAGCAGAATCGGCCAAGCGAAAACAGCATTCAAGAAGATGAAAAACATTCTCTCAAACAAATGCCTATCAATTAGCATCAGGAAGAGAGTTCTTGAATGTTATATACAACCGATAATGTTATACTGTTGTGAGGCGTGGACAGTCAACAGGCAAAGCCAGAACAAGATTGAGGTAGCCGAGATGTGGTTTCAAAGAAGAATGTTGCGAGTTCCATGGACAGCAAAGAAAACAAACGAAACAGTCGTAATAGAGGCAGACACAAGAAGATCATTAGCAAGGAAGATTAGGAAAAGACAGGCAACATTTATAGGCCATTTTATAGGAAAGGGGAATTGGAGCACCTGGTCACAACAGGAAAGCAGGAGGGAAAGAGAGCAACAGGTATAGACCCAGAGATTAAATATTGGACGGATTTGCAGAGTGGCTGAGGACCGAAAGGGTGGAAGAGATGCTTGCGGCAACAATGGATAGAAACAGATGGAAGGCCATGATCGCCAACGCCATGTGGCAAGGCACCTGATGATGATGATGATCGCGTTCAGCCAGTTCGTTAAAAACTTCATTAACTCCTAGTCATCGTCATTGTATATGCGTTTGGCAGTCAACCTCTGTGTAGGCGTTTCTCTGTTTACGTTGCGTGTGTACATGCCTGCCTAAGTCTGTGTGGGTAGCTATGTAGATATATGCGTGTGCGTTCATATTGCAGAGTGTTCCCGTATCATATCATAGCATATGATACTGTCGTGTTTTCTTTTTATTCTTGTTCTGTCATAGGAAGCTTTATATTCTTGATTTATTCTTGATCTGTGTCCTTACGTGTAATATCGTTCTTCTGTGGACAGCAAGTACTGAAGAGTTTGTTTTCTGGGATGCTGAGCGAAATAAATCCTCATTAGTATCAATATCATCATTATTACCATTCCTTTTGTTGTTGTTGTTGTTCTTCTTCTTCTTCTTCTTCTTATCATCATTATTGCTATCAGACGGCAAGACCTGCACCAGGCAAAAAAGAAAGAAAACCAAACCAAACAAGAGGCCAGATCTCACACTAGGATGTTGGAACGTCTGTACAATGACAACAGAGCTGTCAGAGAACCTCCAAGACATCAGCGATGCAAGAAAGACAGATGTCAGTAAGGACGAGCTCCTGAGACTACAGGTAGACTGCTGCCTTGCAAGAAACACGCCAAGCTGACTCAAGCACACTCAAGGAGAATGACTACACCTTCTTCTGGCAAGGGAATAGTGCTGAGGTGTACAGAGAACATGGCGTTAGATCTACTGTAAAGAACTCACTGCTGAAAATGGTTGATCCAGGTGACAAGGGATCTGAACGCCTGCTGACTCTCCATCTCCACACGTCTGATGGCCCAGTCACTCTTATTAGTGCCTATGCTCCTACCCTAACATCTACACCAGAGGCAAATGACGAGTTTTATGTCAGTGACACTATCAAGAATATCCATAACAAAGAACACCTTGTCCTCTTTGGCGACTAGAGTGGATGCCGATCACGACTCTTGGCCTTCATGCCTTGGACGTTTCGGAGCTTGTAAAATCAATGAACAGCACGTCCTAGAGCGTTGTTCCTATCATGGCTTCTGTGTGACCAACTCTTACTTTGAGACAAAGCCTCAACACGAAGTGTCATGCAGACATCCTCCATCAAAACATTGCCGCTCCCAGATACATTACAAAGACGTCCGAAAACGCGTCACGAAAGCTGTGGACGTCAACACATCTGGTCAGATTTAGCTGGGAAGACATAGCAGCTGATCGCAACAGATGATGCAGTGTGCTCCAGAAACAAGTCAGGTTGGAGTAAAATAGGACCCAGACCTTAGCTGAGGGGAAAAAAAAGAGCCAGGTGGAAAATAGGGTCCTGTGAAGGCAACCCCATGACCAGCATCCATACATGTATCCAATGTCTCAGAGACTTTCCTACATCGGCCTTACCAGCCACAGCCGACGCTGCTCCAGATGCATCAGCTCAACTCTACACGACACTAGGGCACATCATCCATATTTGACGCTGACTGATGGAGGCCTATTATCATGATTATTATTATTATTATTGTTATTATTACGCTGTATTATTGTAATTGTATCATCATCATCACACACACACACAAACACACACGCACACACACACACACGCACGCACACACACACACACACACGCAATTTATATTTACTTAACAACGGACACGTTACCCGGATCCCCGATATACCAACCCACAGACCCACAGCTATCGACCTTACTTTAATCTCACCATCCCTAGCCCCAAACGCCACATGGCAAACAGAGGATGACTTGTTGGGATCAGATCACATCCCCATACGTCTTACCCTAAACCATACTACAGAAATAGACGCCATACCACAAGATAGTTTACCAAAGTTTAATTATAAAAACGCTGACTGGATCAGTTTTAAGGCAATCCTTGAAAAGACAAGAACAGATCTATCTGAAGCAATGAACATAAACGAAACGTACGAAGTTTTCTGTAACTCACTCTTAAGGGCTGCTAACATTTCAATTCCAAAACTTACAGTGTCAAAAATAGGAAAACATCATGGAAATGTCTGGTGGAATGAGGACTGTCAAAAGGCAGTGAACGAAAAGAAAGAAAAATACAAAATTTATTTAGCAAACAGGTCACCTGAAAATCATACAGCGATGAAAAGTGCCAACATTAAGTGTAACAGAATCATAGAGCAAGCCAAAGAACAACACTGGACATCTTTTTGTAAATGTGAAGTAAATAACCACAAAGACACGATAAAGATTTGGGAAAAACTAAAATTAATGAAAAACGGGATAAAGTTGCCATCAATTCCAGTAAAGCTAGAAAATAACCCAATTCCTAGCTCATTGGAAAAAGCAGAAGCTTTTGCAGACGTGTTTGCTGAGGCCTGTCGTGTAGAAGGACTCCCTGTCTCTGATAGAAATTATAGGGAACGAGATGAAAAGAAAGATGTATATAAGGACCCTGCCTCTGACAATACTTACTACATAAATGCATCACTCACACTTCAAGAATTAAAAGATGCCATTCAGTCCCTTCCAAGTAAAAAAACGTCAGTTGGACTAGATGCAATTTCCAATGAGATGCTGAAAAATTTACCAAAAAATTTTATAATCTTGCTACATGACATATTTCAAAAATGCTGGAATAGTGGGATAATGCCTAACAACTGGAAAGAAACAATAGTGGTTCCTGTATTAAAACCAGGTAAATGTAATACCGATTTGAAAAACTACAGGCCAATTGCATTAACATCACATGTATGTAAACTAATGGAGAAAATAATCTTAAAGAGACTGATGCACTATTGTGAAAAGAATAAAATAATACCAGTAAATCAGGCAGGATTTCGAAAAGGCAGGTCACCAGTAGAGATCCTAACAAAGCTAACTACTAATATAAAACAACAATTTGCAAGACGTCAATGTGTTTTAGCTACATTTTTTGATATAACGAAAGCATGCGATCAAGTGTGGCACTCCCGATTGTTATTCAAATTTAAAAGTATTGGGCTGACAGGTCACATTTTTGGCTATGTTAAGTGTTTCTTAGAAAACAGAGTATTTCAAACGAGGATTGAAAATGTATATTCCACGAAACGAATTCTTCAAATGGGTATCCCTCAGGGATCCGTTATAGCTCCCCTTCTTTTCATGATATTAATGCATGACTTACCCAGTAAAGTATCTAAGCATGTAGTTTTAGCTCAATATGCTGACGATTTATGCATGTGGATGCAGGTAAATATGAAAAAGAAAACTCCTTTGCGCTGTATCAATTATACACGCAAATGCTACCAATTAGAACTTGATAAAATAGCGCGATACATGGTAGAAAATGGGTTACATCTATCCCTGGAAAAAACAAAAATAGTTTTATTTAATAATGGAGCTAACCCAGTAAATATTCCCACTTTCAAACTGGGAGATACTCTTCTTCAGTTTAACGAGTCGATTAAATTCTTAGGAGTTTTCCTTACAGCAAAATTATCTTGGAATCAGCATATTGAATACTTATTAACCAAAGCTCAAAAAAGTTTAAATTTCATAAAAATAGTTCGCAAACAGACATGGGGTCAAGATTCATCAACACTTGTTCATCTTTGTAAATCGCTTGTTAGATCTAAATTAACCTATGCTCAAGAAATCTTCTTCAGTGCACCGAAACACTTACTAAAAAAACTGCAGAGCATAGATTGTAAAGGTTTCAAACTTGCACTGGGTCTTCCAATGCATGCTTCCTGTCTTCGGACATATAATGAAATCAAACTGTTGCCACTTGATGAGCAAAGGAAAGTCGCTTCTACTAAATTTTTGTTAAGAAACACTACCGTAGAAAACATCTCAGAAACAGAAATTAAACTGAGATCAGATACCGACTTTCCAAAACGAGCTAAATCAATATCTTCACAGGTCACACTTGCAACATACACATCTGACGTCATGAAAGGCTCAGGAATTGATCTAGACGTAGATCCTGTATCTATACGACCTTCCTTTTCGCCAGTACCCAGTTGGGAACTCCAAAGAGCACGATTTGACGTACACCACACTAATTTAAAAAAAGGAGACAATATAAACTTACTGGCAAGTCAGGTTAAATGTCATATAAACGACGTATATTCTGATCATTTGAAAATTTACACTGATGGGTCAGTAATTGAAAGAAAAGCAGGCTCAGCGTTTTTAATACCTGCTCTCAAAATTGAAAAATCTTTCTACATAGGACTTGATAAATCTATCTTTACAGCTGAACTCTTTGCAATATTAATGGCTTTAAACTTTCTGATAAGTCTTCCTAGGACAATTTTTCAGATACTTCTTTGCGTTGATTCAAAATCAGTACTTCAGGCTCTTGAATTATCAAAATTACAAACAAGATCAGAAATGATTCTGGAAATAAGTCACTTGATTCATAATTTATCTTTAAGAGGCACTGATATTACTTTCTGCTGGATACCTTCTCATAGTTCTTTTAGTTATAATAATAAAGTTGACAGGGCTGCCAAACGGGGAGCTAATAACTCACCAGATTCAAACAATATCCAGCTTTCTCTCTCGTTGCACGAGAATTACACTTTAGTGGACAACTACGTCTGGAAGCAGTTCCAATTAAAACAGAAAAAGTATGATAAATGTCACATGAACTTTGAAGTTAGCAAAATACTTAAGCAGCTTCATGCCAGCAGAACTATACAGTCCCTTATGTACAGATGGAAACTTGATGCATTCAAAACAAAATATACCAATAACATAGTGTGTCTGTGTGGAAAGAAGATAACACATAGTCATATTCTTTCTTGCGTTAGGGTAAAACGACATATTCCAACACTATCTGTGAGTACAGTTTCTGACATATTTGCCTCATCATCATTACTGTATGAATTTTTTGTTAGCCTGTCAAAAAGTCCTATTGCGAATTACCTTTAAAATGTTATTTGACTTGTTCATTGTTGTGGTTAGTCAATTATTAGTTTTACTTTTTATTCATTTCTTCCGGATATTTACTAATTTTGTTTGTCAGTTTGTTTGTTTAAATCGATAATTATGGTAACATTATTTGTTAGTTTTACCTTCCCCTCTTCAAAACAGTTGTTTTCTGGATCATCTTTTCTCAAATTCAAAATTGACAATTTTCAAATATCTTCTTCACTCCTCCTCTATCACTCCCCCCCCCCCTTTTTTTTTTTTTTTTTTTTTTTTTTTTTTGTCTAAAATCACTTTAGTGAATAGACATTAAATCAAAGACCACCACACACACGCACGCACACACACACACACAAACACGCACACACACACACACACACACAAACACGCACACACACGCACACACACTCGCACACGCACACACACATAAAAATGTAAACTCATACAAACACACATAAACACACACACGCACACACACACACACGCACATGCATAAACACACACACACAAAACAACACACACACACACACACACACACACACACACACACACACACACACACATAAACACAACACGTACATACTTAATCTTTTCTATCTCAATCAGTTTCACGTGATTTTGTTGGGGTGGAAAAATGTTATACAAAACAGTTATGTACAAATCCTACAGTTGCAGAAGGTGTGCTGATACATAACAGCAGGAATCCAATTGATAACATCCAATACAAACAGCAGGAATCCAATACAAACAGCAAGAATCGAATACCTAACAGCAGGAATCCAGTACATAACAGCAGGACTCCAATACATAACAGCAGGAATCCAATTCATAACAGCAGGAATCCAATTCATAACAGCAATAATCCAATACATAACAGCAGGAATCCAATTCATAACAGCAAGAATCCAATTCATAACAGCAAGAATCCAATTCATAACAGCAAGAATCCAATACATAACAGCAAGAATCCAATTCATAACAGCAAGAATCCAATTCATAACAGCAAGAATCCAATACATAACAGCAGGAATCCACTTCATAACATCAGAAGTAGGAACCAAATACATAAGAGGAATCACAATCTGAACGGTGTCATGGTGAATGCTTTTCTTCAGCTTGTGAGTGACAATGACACTGCTACCATCCAATCTAATGTACCACTGGACAGTGGGTCACCAGCCTTTGGTCAAAACATGTCATTCCCAGACGAGTGCGTTCTGGTCAGATTTAGTGAGATGGACTATTTACCCTGGAACAACCCTGACAACATTTTAACCGCTGAAGCTGAAACAATTTCGCTGAGATTTAAAGACAATTTGCTGGTACTGATGTTTCTGATCGGTGGACCAGCCAACGTCATCAACATGGCGGTGTTCTACAAACAGGGCCTGAAGGATCGTGTCAACCTGTGTCTGTTTGCCTTGTCCTTAGCTGATGAACTGCACTTAGTAATGTCCATGCTACTCCATGGAGAACAACTGTATTTGCAGTTCGTCAGTGATGAAAGATACGGTCCGATGATGACGGTACTTTTAAATCTGAATATGGCCGGCCTTGTGGGTTTCTTTTTTGTCTCTCCCGTCATTTCTGCCATCATAGCTTTGGACAGATGTTACTGTGTTCTGAGACCACTCCGATTCCAGACTGTGATGCGCACCAGAACTATGGCTGCTATCATCATTGTTGTGTATGTGGTAGTGATTGGTTTATTTTTCATAGTGGCCTTCCGATTTCGAATTGGATGTGTCTATGATCCTGAATCTCATGTAGCGATTACAACACTTGTTGTTGGAGAATTTTACCGCAAGCATAGAAGATTTGTTACAGTTCTGGATGGTTTTGTATTTAGTGTTTTCATACCTGTCACGACTTTTACAGCTGTAATCACATCAACGATAATTACCGTTGTAAAACTTCGTCAGATTGTGACGTGGCGTGCAGAGAAGACATCGTCATCACTGTCTCCCAAGGAAGTGGCGCTAACCAGGATGTTGGTCGGTAACTCCATCTTGTTCGTTGTCTGTGTATCTCTTTCGTCTCTGACTGGCATCA
>JAPXFY010000030.1:47743850-47745768 GCA_030674185.1 Monoplex corrugatus | reverse complement strand
TCTGATTCTTGGTATTATCTCCTGGACTCATCCAAGTCCATTTTCTTATGTTTGGTTGCTCAAACCAGGTGTTTCCCACTATGAAGTCATTCATTTGTGCCCATTCTACAAGTTCCCTCCCCTTTCATTTTGTGTACCAAGGCCATGAGGTCCAACTAGGGTGTTCATACGATCGGAAAAAGCAGCCAGGCATGATGCTCCAGACACAGCCCATTTTGATTATCAGCTGATTCTGACATGCCCCCAAAGCGATCCTAAGTTTGTTGTCTTCTTAAACTGTCACCAGATTTTTCCTGCAATGCTCAGCCCTGATTCCCTGAAGCCAGCAGGCAAGCTGCAGGTCAAAGTTGACAAGAAACACCTGATGTTCAGAGAGTTCAGAGTTCCTATGTGCCACGTAGACACCAGACCACCCCCTTCCTTCCTCACCATAAAACATCCACTGCCACCCCTCCCACTTATTTATTTACTGACAGTAACCTACAGGAAGTCTGGTATCCTAGTCATCACGCAATGATATCTCCATGACCTATATCTTGCCATTCAATGGAAACTTCCCTATTGTGCTTTAGTGTGCACAGAAAGGGAAAGGGGAAATTGTGTATCATTTTTATGAGGACATTTCTCTGCAAGGGGCTTCCTTTGAAACTGCAATAGAGGAACAAGCCTGGTGCTGTGGCGGAGATTTATTATTATATTTATGGTGTCCTTCCTGCTGAGCTAATTATGGCACGTGGCGGTTAGAGGGTGTTGTGTGGGTAGTGTCTGTCTGTCTGTCTGTCTGTCTTCTGTCTGTCTGTCTGTTTATTCTGTCTGTCTATTCTGTCTATCTGTCTGTCTGTCTGTCTATCTCTGTCTGTCTGTCTGTCTGTCTGTCTATCTATTCTGTCTGTCTGTCTGTCTGTCTCTGTCTGTCTGTCTGTCTGTCTTCTGTCTGTCTGTCTATCTGTCTATTCTGTCTGTCTATTCTGTCTGTATGTCTGTCTGTCTGTCTATCTCTGTCTGTCTGTCTATTCTGTCTGTCTTTCTATCTCTGTCTGTCTGTCTGTCTGTCTATTCTGTCTGTCTGTCTGTCTCTGTTCGTCTGTCTGTCTATCTGTCAGTCTCTCTGTCTCTCTGTTAGTCTATCTGTCTCTGTCTGTCTCTCTGTCTCTGTCTGTCTCTCTGTCTCTGTCTCTCTGTCTGTCTGTCTGTCTCTTGGTCTCTGTCTGTCTGTCTGTCTGTCTCTCTGTCTGTCTGTCTCTTGGTCTCTGTCTGTCTCTCTGTCTCTGTCTCTCTGTCTGTCTGTCTCTCTATCTGTCTGTCTCTTGGTCTCTGTCTGTCTGTCCGTCTCTGTCTCTGTCTGTCTGTCTCTCTCTCTCTCTGCCTCTGTCTCTCTCTCTCTGCCTCTCTCTGTCTCTCTCTCTCCGTCTCTCTCTCTCTGTCTGTCTCTGTCTCTCTCTCTCTCTCTCTCTTTCTCTCCAACTCACACATACACAGCAACGCACTCCCACGAGCTCAAACACACTTTTAGCCGACAACCGCGCGTCTTATGTCAGTTGTCTGTAAGGAAGTGTGCTATCAACAACAGCATGAGTCTGTTTGACGCGTATCTTTTATAGTCATACTAACTGAGCTAACGATCTTGTTTTGCTCCAAGGGGCCGGATATATTTTTCCCCAGTTGATACCAGATTTATTTTAACTGCATGGGGCATCGCAGGTGGTGATATACAGTTATTGCAATAAAGGTGTTGTTTCATTGGCAGATTGATACAAATATAGACATACATGTAGAACATGCAAAATAACAGCAAATGGCACAACCTTGACACAGGTTGATAAATTCAAATACCTGGGAACGATCATTTCATCAGACGGCAGATGCACATCAGAAATAGCCGGCAGAATCGGCCAAGCCAAAACAGCATTCAAGAAGA
>JAPXFY010000030.1:47733850-47741350 GCA_030674185.1 Monoplex corrugatus | reverse complement strand
TAACCTGCCAGTGACAGCCAGCCCCACAAGACAAGACAAGAGAGAAACATCTAGAACAAACACGTTTGACATGGAAGGTAGTTAGAATAGCCAAAGAAATGGCGTTCAGCATCCACTAATCTGGAACGGCCCAGACAACGAGCCAGACACACACACACACACACACGCACACCGTCCGACAGACAATAACAAAGAAAGAAGAAAAACAAAGGAAAAGAAAAAAAAACTAGAACAGACTTGATCTTTGAGTCGATTATATTCACTAGTGATGATCGCTAAGACGTGACATTGGGGTTTTTTATCAGCCTCGAGAGGTCATGGCTATGCTGCCCTCTCTTGTTACATGGATATCATCATCATCATCATCATCATCATCATCATCATCATCTTCAGGTGCCCTGCCGCATGGCGTTGGCGACCATGGACTTCCAACCATCTCTATCTCTCGTTGCCCCTAGCATCTCCCCCACCCTCCTCATCCCCAGCCACTCTGCAAGTCCGTCCAGCATTCTCTCCCTGGGTCTACCAGGTGTTCTCTTTCCCTCCAGCTTTCCCGTTGTGACCAGGTGCTCCAAATCCCCCTTCCTCATAAAAGGGCCTATAAATGTTGCCTGTCTTTTTCTAATCTTCCTTATGAGTGATGTACTTGTGTCTGCCTCCATCAAGACTGTCTCGTTTGTTTTCTTTGCTGTCCATGGAACTCTCAACATTCTTCTGAGAAATCACATCTCGGCTTCCTCAATCTTGCTCTGGTTTTGCTTGCTGACTGTCCACGCCTCGCATCCGTACAACAGTATTGGTTCTATATAACATTCAAGGACTCTCTTTCTGATGTTAATTGATAGGCATTTGTTGGTATGAATGCTTGTCATCTTCTTGAATGCTGTTTTGGCTTGGCCGATTCTGCCAGCTATTTCCTATGTGCATCTGCCGTCTGATGAAATGACCGTTCCCAGGTATTACATGGATATAGTCACTGAAATCAACAAAACCAAGAACTGAACAAATAGTTTGTACATGGGACATCCAGAAGATCGTGTAATCATTTATGTCTGTCTGCAGCAGTGCAGCGCATTTTCTGGCTACAGAATCTAAAGGTTTGACAACTTTTTGTTTTCTTTGACAAGAAATAGAAGGACTTCGGTGAAGGCTGTCTGTATCTTTTTGTCGTAAAGAACATTAATCAAAGTATGTCAGTACCTACCAGTAGAAGGACTTTAGTGAAGGCTGTCTGTATTCTTCTTGTCGTAAAGAACATTGATCAAAATGTGTCAATATCTACCAGTAGAAGGACTTCAGTGAAGACTGTCTGTATTCTTCTTGTCGTAAAGAACATTGATCAAAATGTGTCAATATCTACCAGTAGAAGGACTTCAGTGAAGACTGTCTGTATTCTTCTTGTCGTAAAGAATATTAATCAAAATGTGTCAATATCTACCAGTTGCCGTGTGCGGTGCTAAGCAATATATGGACAAACGACTGGAATGTTGTGGCTTCAAATCCTGTCAGACCTACTCAAATTGTTGTGGGGTTTTTCGGCCAAACTGGCTCCTACTGAGAGCTGAGTGTGCCTTGTGCTAATTAGAAAGACTGGGACCACACAGTTCAATTTCTTCCACATTATGGATGTGACGTAAAGGATGTTGCTCAGTAGTTCTGACCACCATCGCAGGTTGCTGTATCTCCTGGGCCTATCTGCCACCTGCTCCTTGCCCGATCTCATTTTCATGTAATGACAGGAAGCGGTATTTATTACAACAACAAAAATAATGACATTATTCACTTTGTTCTGTTAATTCTCAGGTCTGTTGGCAGATTCTTATACATTGTAATTTTATTTGACTATAACATATTGTTCTTGTTGTTGCTGTTGTTTCGGCTCCAAATGTTGTTGCTGTTGTTGTTATTGTTTTTGTTGTCTAAAATCACATTTGTGAATAATATGTAATATAAGGTTCCTTCCTTCCTGGGATCTTTTCTGAAAGTGCAGACTTGCAAATGAGTGATGTTTATTTGGCGAGATGAGTGACTCAATGGATAGAGCCACAGAACATGGAAGCCATCATTTAATTGTTGTGTTCATAGGTAAGCTTACCATTATGTTAAAACAATTCATATTCACAAAAGGTACATACAAATAACTGATAAAACAAAACAAATTATTTCGCCCTGGAAATTACCAGTTCATTCTCTCTTTATCACACCTACAAATTTTAGCATGTCAGATTGTGCTAGTTTCCAATTTATCAATGCATGTCAATTTATAAGAAAAAAATTCGAGGCGTGTAAAAATTATCAGTACACGCATTTGTGTTTTGACTCCGTTATTATTCTTGTACTTTTTTCAGAAACGTACGTGTTGAAATGAATTAACATTTTCCTGTCAATACCATAAAAAAATTGATGTGATGTAAGTGTATATTATCTGGTCTGTATTCATCAGTGATATTTGTATCAAAGTGTATTTATATGATGATTATCTTTAGAACGTATTACTGTAAAGTTGATGCCACCTGAAATCACTCTGTCCGTTGCTGTTACGGTTCAAGTTTCTCTCTATCTCTGTCTCTCTCTCTCTGTCTCTCTGTCTCTGCCTCTGTCTCTGTTTTGTCTCTCTGTCTCTGCCTCTGTCTCTGTTTTGTCTCTCTGTCTCTGCCTCTGTCTCTGTCTCTGTTTTGTCTCTCTGTCTCTGCCTCTGTCTTGTCTCTCTGTCTCTGCCTCTGTCTCTGTTTTGTCTCTCTGTCTCTGCCTCTGTCTCTGTCTCTGTTTCTCTCTCTCTCTCTTTCTCTCTCTCTCTCTTTCTCTCTCTCTCTCTTTTTTTCTTATTCTTTCTCTTTGTATGTATGTATGTATGTATGTATGCCTATCTATCTAGCTAGCTCTGTACTTTTATGTCTATATGTGTGTATACCTGTCTATCTCTGTATCTGTGTGTGTGTGTGTGTCATTCTCTCTCTCTATCTCTCCCTCTCTTTATGTCTATCTATCCATCTATCTATCTATCTATCTATCTATCTATCTATCTATCTATCTACGTCCCTACCTACCTACTACCTACCTATGTATGTATGTATGTATGTATGTATGTATGTATGTATGTATGTATCTATCTATCTATCTATCTACGTCCCTACCTGCTTACTACCTACATATCTATATATGTATCTATCTATCTGTCTATCTATCTATCTATCTGTCTGTCTATCTATCTATCTATCTATCTATCTCTCTATCTATCTATCTACGTCCCTACCTGCCTACTACGTACCTATCTATATATCTCTCTATCTATCTATCTACGTCCCTACCTACCTACTACCTACCTATATATCTATGTATCTATGTATCTATCTACCTATCTGTTTTCTCTCTCTTTATCTTTCGATATGCCTATTATCTATCTATCCATGTATGTACACACACATATATATATAAAGAATGGGGGGATGGAATATATGTACGTTTTATGACAACAGTATATACATGATGTCTGGTGTTCTAATGATATGTTTCTTTTATAATATTTTCATTTAACCTATTTGTTCATGAGCTGAAATTACTTCACCCTCAGTGAACTGAATCGATACTTAATTGATGCACACTTGCAGGATTAAGCTGTGGGAAAGAGAAGACGGACAACATCTCGTATTTCTGATCGTATCTTCTAGTCATCATCATCATCATCATCATCATCATCGTCGTCATCATCATCATCATCGTCGTCGTCGTCGTCGTCATCATCATCATCATCATCATCATCATCATCATCATCATCATCATCATCATCATCAGGTGCCCTGCCGAATGGCGTTGGCGACCATGGACTTCCAACCATCTCTATCTCTCGTTGCCCCTAGCATCTCACCCACCCTCCTCATCCCCAGCCACTCTGCAAGTCCGTCCAGCATTCTCTCCCTGGGTCTACCTGGCGCTCTCTTTCCCTCCAGCTTTCCCGTTGTGACCAGGTGTTCCAGATCCCCCTTTCTCATAAAATGGTCTATAAATGTTGCCTGTCTTTTCCTAATCTTCCCTATGAGTGATCTACTTGCGTCTGCCTCCATCAAGACTGTCTCGTTTGTTTTCTTTGCTGTCCAAGGAACTCTCAACATTCTTCTTAGAAACACATCTCGGCTGCCTCAATCTTGCTCTGGCTTTGCTTGCTGACTGTCCACGCGTCGCATCCGTACAATAGTATTGATTCTATATAACATTCAAGGACTCTCTTTCTGATGTTAATTGATAGGCATTTGTTGGTAAGAATGCTTGTCATCTTCTCTGAATGCTGTTTTGGTTTGGCCGATTCTGCTAGCTATTTCCGATGTGCATCTGCCGTCTGATGACATGACCGTTCCCAGGTATTTGAACTTATTAACCTGTGTCAAGGTTGTGCCATTTGCTGTTATTTTGCTTGAGGGGATTTCATGTTTTTTACTGATCACCATGACTTCAGTCTTCCTGCTGTTTAGTTCCAACCCCTTACCTTTCCTCTTCTAATATTGGAAATAAACTGTCTATAAAGACAGTATCGGAATCTTTACTTTTCCTTCTCTCGTTCGTCTTGTAATGAAACTTGTCCCCATGATAAATGTCCTCACTGACGTTAGGTTAGCATTTTAATGTGTCCACTTGGTGATGATATTCTTGTCTCGGAATGAAAACTTCACATTAAATACGCACCTATGTATTGAGAAATACAAAGTAATCAGTATGAACCAAACTCAACATGGAAAAAGTATTTTGATGAATTGATATGATATTAGAAATAGATTTGCGGAAAGTAATAATTATGATGATGGTGATCTTCTTCTTCTTATTATTATTATTATTAGTAGTAGTAGTAGTAGTAGTAGTAGTAGTATCATCATTATTACTATTATATTGTTTTTATTGTTATTATTATTATTATCATTATTGTTATTATTATTATAATTATTATTATTATTATTATTATTATTATTATTATTGTTATTATTATTATATTAGTATCATTATATGTTATGGTTGTTATTGCTGTTGTTGTTGCTGCTGTTGTTGCATCTGCTGTTGCTATTATTGTTATATACTTTCCAAATGGAAGGCAGAATTTAGACATTACACCACAGTGTCTACAGTCGTATAAATCTGAACAATAACCAGTGCAGACATTAGGAATCCATCAATACACTGTGTTATACCGATGTTACGTACACGTGACATTATAACATGTGTAAAAGGTTTTGATATAAATCTAAGCAATGGATACAGGGTATGGGAGGGGGGGGGGGGAGGGGGAGATCACATACAATATTATAGATGTGTACATATCAAGTCTTTTTCTTCGTTCACTCTCCTCCCTGAAGACCCATTGAGGATTCATGATAAAAACTGTTCATTGCTACTGTCCTCCATTTTCACAATAACACAACTTGTCACAGGACAACTATGTATCAGGACATTTAACGCTACTGTCCTCCATTATCACATAATAGAACTTGTCACAGGACAACTATGTATCAGGACATTTAACGCTACTGTCCTCCATTATCACAATAACAGAACTTGTCACAGAACAACTATGTATTAGGACATTTAACGCTACTGTCCTCCATTATCACAATAACAGAACTTGTCACAGGAGAACTATGTATCTGGACACTTGTCACAGGAGAAATATGTATCTGGTCATTTGTCACAGGAGAACTATGTATCAGGACACATGTCACAGGAGAACTATGTATCAGGACACTTGTCACAGGAGAACTATGTATCAGGACACTTGTCACAGGAGAACTATGTATGTGAACACGTGTCACAGGAGAACTATGTATCAGGACACATGTCACAGGAGAACTATGTATCAGGACACATGTCACAGGAGAACTATGTATCTGGACACTTGACACAGGAGAACTATGTATCTGGACACTTGTCACAGGAGAACTATGTATCTGGACACTTGTCACAGGAGAACTATGTATCTGGACACTTACAGGAGAACTATGTATCAGGACACTTGTCACAGGAGAACTATGTATCTGAACATTTGTCACAGGAGAACTATGTATCTGAACACTTGTCACAGGAGAACTATGTATCTGAACACGTGTCACAGGAGAACTATGTATCAGGACACTTGTCACAGGAGAACTATGTATCAGGACACTTGTCACAGGAGAACTATGTTACTGAACACTTTATGGTACAGTCCTCCATCACCACCAAGATAAGATTTGATCCATCAGCAATGTGTGACTAGACGTTACAGTCCTCATCTATTAAAAATGGTGGAATTTGTCCAACAGGAACGGTATTTGTCGAGACCTTTGCTACTACAGTCCTCCAGTATTAATGATAGAGCATTTCCCGCCAGATCGTGTGTCTGGATATTTTGCTGCATTCCTCCATCATTACAGTCTGACTGTAGATCTTCTTTACCAGTAGGACCATGCATTTAGACACGTTGGTCACAGCCTCTGTCCTTGCTGTTGTAGAACATGTCCCACCAGAACCCGTGTGTCTACACTCGTTTGCTACAGTCCTCCATTATTTGCCTCCCCCCCCCCCCCCCCCTGTGCCACACACACACACACACACACGCACACACACACACAAACACACACACACACACACGCACACACACACAAACACACACACACATACACACTCACGCACACACACACACACACACACAAAACACACACACACACACATACACGCACACACACACACACACACACACGCACGCACACACACACGCACACACACACATACATACACACACACATACACACACACACACACACACATACACATACACATACACACACATACACATATGTATAGATAGATAGATAGATAGATAGATAGATAGACAGACAGACAGACAGATAGATAGATAGATAGATAGATAGAGAGAGAGAGAGAGATAGATGGATAGATAGATAGATAGAGAGAGAGAGATAGATGGATAGATAGATAGATAGATAGACAGACAGATAGATAGATAGATAGATAGATAGATAGATAGATAGATACACACACATACACACACACACACACACACACACATACACACACACATACACATATGTATAGATATATAGATAGATAGATGGATAGATAGATAGATAGAGAGAGAGAGAGATGATAGATAGATAGATAGAGAGATAGAGAGATAGATAGATACACACACACATACACACACACATACATACACAAACACACACACAAACATATGTATATATATATATATATATATATATATATATATATATATATATACATATATACTGTTCAAAAAAAGAAACGCATAGTTGATACTTGCAAATTTAATGTCATAAATGAGAAAGGTATAGAAAATCAAATAATGCGAATTCCATTTTGAAAGTTGGCATG
Source organism: Monoplex corrugatus (assembly GCA_030674185.1). Classification (NCBI taxonomy): domain Eukaryota; kingdom Metazoa; phylum Mollusca; class Gastropoda; order Littorinimorpha; family Ranellidae; genus Monoplex; species Monoplex corrugatus. The sequence goes on along the minus strand of JAPXFY010000030.1, from coordinate 47,733,976 downwards.
GACAGAGCATAAAGGCTGTGCAGTTCATTTCGGTCATGACAGCAATTGGTCAGTCCATAGGCGCGAACACAGAGACGATCGGATCAGTAGGGTATGACCACCTTGAGCATCAACAAGTGCCTGGCA
>JAPXFY010000030.1:47718850-47723850 GCA_030674185.1 Monoplex corrugatus | reverse complement strand
CACAAGTAGATCACTCATAAGGAAGATTAGAAAAAGACAGGCAACATTTATAGGTCATTTTATGAGGAAGGGGGATTTGGAGCACCTGGTCACAACGGGAAAGTTGGAGGGAAAGAGAGCACCAGGTAGACCCAGGGAAAGAATGCTGGACGGACTTGCAGAGTGGCTGGAGATGAGGAGGGTGGGGGAGATGCAAGGGGCAACGAGAGATAGAGATAGTTGGAAGTCCATGGTCGCCAACGCCATGCGGCAGGGCACCTGATGATGATGATAATGATGATGAGTTATGTTACGTGTAAGTATACATGACATGATTAGTATGGATTTCTAGATATGATGCATGTACGTTCATTTTGTTCGAGGGAATGCATGTTAATCTTGTTCAGTCTTCTCACTGTTATTGTAATTATGCTTTGCCATGTCAGTTTGGTTTAGTTTTTGTTTTCTTTTGGTTTTTGTTTGTTTATTTTGTTTATGGATCCACTTTCTACACCACCTTAATGGCCACAGAAACTGGCACAGTTTTTTTCAGTTTTTATAATGCGATGATACTTATGACGATGATGAGGATGATAACCATGACGTTATGGAATTCCATGTAGGAATGATAGTATGTGAAGGGCTGTACTATATGCTTACTATCATGATATATCCTGGCGTCAACCAGGCCCGAGTGATACAGACAGCTGCGGTGTTGATCAGGAAATTTAAGCAACACCCTCAGTGACGCAACCGTGAAGTGTATGAGACTCGACTGTGTGGTCCCTGCCTTCCCTCATCATCATCATCATCAGGTGCCCTGCCGCATGGCGTTGGCGACCATGGACTTCCAACCATCTCTATCTCTCGTTGCCCCCAGCATCTCCCCCACCCTCCTCATCCCCAGCCACTCTGCAAGTCCGTCCAGCATTCTCTCCCTGGGTCTACTGGTGCTCTCTTTCCCTCTAGCTTTCCCGTTGTGACCAGGTGCTCCAAATCCCCATTCCTCATAAATTGGCCTATAGATGTTGCTTGTCTTTTCCTAATCTTCCTTATGAGTGATGTACTTGTGTCTGCCTCCATCAAGACTGTCTCGTTTGTTTTCTTTGCTGTCCATGGAAATCTCAACATTCTTCTGAGAAACCACATCTCGGCTGCCTCGATCCTGCTCTGGCTTTGCTTGCTGACTGTCCACGCCTCGCATCCGTACAACAGTATTGGTTCTATATAACATTCAAGGACTCTCTTTCTGATGTTAATTGATAGGCATTTGTTGGTAAGAATGCTTGTCATCTTCTTGAATGCTGTTTTGGCTTGGCCGATTCTGCCAGCTATTTCCGATGTGCATCTGCCGTCTGATGAAATGACCGTTCCCGGGTATTTGAACTTATTAACCTGTGTCAAGGTTGCGCCATTTGCTGTTATTTTGCATGAGGGATTTCATGGTTTTTTTACTGATCACCATGACTTCAGTCTTCCTGCCTTCCCTATGAGCACATAACACGCCTGACTCTGGGTAGCAGGCGATTGGAACCGAAAAAAAAACCCTACAGTGATTATTGAAGGGACTGATGGAGATTCGAACCAACAGCCTTCCAGAAGGCATCCCAATGTGCTAAGCACTTAACCACTACTCCACGGCGACAGTTTATGTTTTACCATTTCTGTTTTTGTATTTTCATCTGTGTCTTGTCAAACAAAGAATAAAGAACCTGTGTCTTGTCAAACAAAGAATAAAGAACCTGTGTCTTGTCAAACAAAGAATTAAGAACATGTGTCTTGTCAAACAAAGAATTAAGAACCTGTGTCTTGTCAAACAAAGAATTAAGAACCTGTGTCTTGTCAAACAAAGAATTAAGAACCTGTGTCTTGTCAAACAAAGAATTAAGAACCTGTGTCTTGTCAAACAAAGAATTAAGAACCTGTGTCTTGTCTATCAAAGAATTAAGAACCTGTGTCTTGTCAAACAAAGAATTAAGAACCTGTGTCTTGTCAAACAAAGAATAAAGAACCTGTGTCTTGTCAAACAAAGAATAAAGAACATGTGTCTTGTCAAACAAAGAACAAAGAACCTATGTCTTGTCAAACAAAGAATTAAGAACCTGTGTCTTGTCAAACAAAGAATTAAGAACCTGTGTCTTGTCAAACAAAGAATTAGGAACCTGTGTCTTGTCAAACAAAGAATTAAGAACCTGTCTTGTCAAACAAAGAATAAAGAACCTGTGTCTTGTCAAACAAAGAATTAAGAACCTGTCTTGTCAAACAAAGAATTAAGAACCTGTGTCTTGTCAAACAAAGAATTAAGAACCTGTCTTGTCAAACAAAGAATTAAGAACCTGTCTTGTCAAACAAAGAATTAAGAACCTGTCTTGTCAAACAAAGAATTAAGAACCTGTCTTGTCAAACAAAGAATAAAGAACCTGTGTCTTGTCAAACAAAGAATTAAGAACCTGTCTTGTCAAACAAAGAATTAAGAACCTGTGTCTTGTCAAACAAAGAATTAAGAACCTGTCTTGTCAAACAAAGAATTAAGAACCTGTCTTGTCAAACAAAGAATTAAGAACCTGGGGGTTTTTTTTAGGAAAAGAAGGAGAAAGGCAGAAGATGAGACATGGCGATGTCTGCCTCCCTGTCCTACACACTCTCAACATTAGTGTGGGTCCACATTGTTGTTGCAGATGTTGCCACAGTGGTGATTATTTTTTTTTGTTTTATTTATAGATGTTATGAATATGTATTAGCATCAAGCGAATTCCGCGCATTAACTTAGATGGCACAGATCCTTCTTGCTTTGTCATGCAGGAGATGGAATTATTGATCAGTCCTGTATCAGGTCTCATTCTGTGATAGGATGTATTGAGATATAGACACAAATATCTGCGCCAGTGTCTTATCATGCCAAACATCGCTGGGCTGTTGGCCTCACACACAAAATTGCATGCATTAAGTGCAAAATGATAAAAATCTACACTTGCATTTTATGTCGTCCATACAATCACCTTCAATGTATAATTTATACGATGGGGGCTTTATCTCGTGTTGCTGATTTGCATGTGATAGGAACGATGGTTACAATGCCTGCATCTCCGGCAATGGCTCAGCAATGCCCGTGACATTTACAAACAACACATTTATGTAAACCTGTCATAATATGAACAAAACATAATAGGAAAGAAGAAGAGCCAAGAACAATAAGCAGGCAGAGAGACAGACAGACAGACAGACATACAGACAGAGACAGACAGAGACGGAGACAGAGACAGACACAGACAGACAGAGACGGAGACAGAGACAGACAGAGACAGACAGATAGACAAACGGACAGACAGACAGTCAGTCAGACACAGTGAAACAGACAGACAGATAGGCAGACAGAGACAGACAGAGACAAACAAAGAGACAAACAGAGACAGAGACGCAAAGACAGAGAGAGACAGAAACAGAGACAGAGACAGAGACAGAGGGAGTCAAAGAGAGAGACAGACACACACACACACACAGACAGAAGATGTGTGTGTAGGGGGGGGGGGGGTACGAGAATTGAAAACAAAATAGATATGACAAAATTAAGAAGACCTTATCATCCAACTAAGTCATTAAGTAGATATATCGAGTAATGATAGTTTGCCTTATCATCCAACTGAGTCATTAAGTAAATATATCGTGTAAGGATAGTTTGCCTTATCATCCAACTGAGTCATTAAGTAGATATATCGTGTAAGGATAGTTTGCTTTATCATCCAAATAAGTCATTAAGTAGATATATCGTGTAAGGATAGTTTGCCTTATCATCCAACTAAGTCATTAAGTAGATATATCGAGTAATGATAGTTTGCCTTATCATCCAACTGAGTCATTAAGTAAATATATCGTGTAAGGATAGTTTGCCTTATCATCCAACTGAGTCATTAAGTAGATATATCGTGTAAGGATAGTTTGCTTTATCATCCAAATAAGTCATTAAGTAGATATATCGTGTAAGGATAGTTTGCCTTATCATCCAAATAAGTCATTAAGTAGATATATCGTGTAAGGATAGTTTGCTTTATCATCCAAATAAGTCATTAAGTAGATATATCGTTAAGGATAGTTTGCCTTATCATCCAACTGAGTCATTAAGTAGATATATCGTGTAAGGATAGTTTGCTTTATCATCCAAATAAGTCATTAAGTAGATATATCGTGTAAGGATAGTTTGCTTTATCATCCAAATAAGTCATTAAGTAGATATATCGTGTAAGGATAGTTTGCTTTATCATCCAACTAAGTCATTAAGTAGATATATCGTGTAAGGATAGTTTGCTTTACATCCAACTAAGTCATTAAGTAGATATATCGTGTAAGGATAGTTTGCCTTATCATCCAACTGAGTCATTAAGTAGATATATCGTGTAAGGATAGTTTGCCTTATCATCCAACTAAGTCATTAAGTAGATATATCGTGTAAGGATAGTTTGCCTTATCATCCAACTGAGTCATTGAGTAGATATATCGTGTAAGGATAGTTTGCTTTATCATCCAACTAAGTCATTAAGTAGATATATCGTGTAATGATAGTTTGCTTTATCATCCAAATAAGTCATTAAGTAGATATATCATGTAAGGATAGTTTGCCTTATCATCCAACTAAGTCATTAAGTAGATATATCGTGTAAGGATAGTTTGCTTTATCATCCTACTAAGTCATTAAGCAAATATGTCGAGTAATGATAGTTTGCCTTATCATCCTACTAAGTCATTAAGCAAATATGTCGAGTAATGATAGTTTGCCTTATCATCCTACTAAAGCCATTAAGCAAATATGTCGAGTAATGATAGTTTGCCTTATCATCCAACTAAGCCATTAAGCAAATATGTCGTGTAAGGATAGTTTGCCTTATCATCCAACTAAGCCATTAAGCAAATATGTCGAGTAATGATAGTTTGCCTTATCATCCTACTAAGTCATTAAGCAAATATGTCGTGTAATAATAGTTTGCCTTATCATCCTACTAAGTCATTAAGCAAATATGTCGAGTAAT
>JAPXFY010000030.1:47708850-47713850 GCA_030674185.1 Monoplex corrugatus | reverse complement strand
CATGCAGCATGTCTATGCATATCTCTCTTTTGTTTGCTGCATGGCCCAAAAGCCAACACCCTCTCACTGACATGTCTATTAAGAGGATGAGACTGGGTTATGTGACGCCAGCTTTCCAAATGTGTCTATAGCACGCACATCTATGGGTAGGGGCCAGCTGAGCGCGTACGATCTCGCTTTTTTTTTTAATTAACTTGTTTACTTATTTGTTTATTTATCTCTTCATTTATTTCCTGTTTATTTCTTGGCCGCTGGGGGGCGAGGGGGGATGGCGGGGGGCTGGAGGGGGCTGGAGTCAACGACCTTCCAGTCAACAGCTACGCTAACCACTTGGCCATTTTTGGTCAGTGCTGGTGTCCCTTTGCAGACAGGAAACACGTCAGTAGTAAGCAGTGAAGCCAAAAGCATCTTTGTAAAGATTATGGCACATAATTATACAAACCGAAACCCGTTTTTTTTTTTTTTTTCAATTGAACAACATGTGAAATGTTTACAGTGATTTTCTATGGGTAAAAAGGGTTTTGGAATCAAAAATTAAATAAAAAACTTTTTTTTTTTTTTGCGTGTCGCTTCATAGTTGTGTTTGTATAACATCCAAAGATCTGTGAACATGTTGCCCGTCAGACGTCTCACCTAGACAGCTCCACCTGGTGGGTAAAGGGTGGAGATTTTTCCCATGTCCCGTGTCAATATGCGTGCATACCTGCCAGTGATTAAATCCCATTTCGCGTATAATAATAATAATAATAATAATAATAGTGCATTTATAGAGCGCTTTCCGAAACCTCAAAGCGCTTTACATCAGTAAACCATACATATATAAACCAAATAACAGGCTACAATACAAACAAACTCATCAAAAACTATCCACAGGAAATCAACAACCACACAGACACACCAAATAATCTCTCTCCCTCTCCCCCCCCCCCGCCCACCCCTCTCCCCCCATTTTCAAACACACACACACAACACCCACACACACACAGCCACACATCACACACACACACACACACACACACACACACACACACACACACACACACACACACACACACACACACACACACACACACACACACACACACACACACTGGCATACACCCCATTGTGCACAATTTCATCCAGAATGTCAAGCAGGATCAACCCACTAGCCAAAATCAGGAAAAACACTGTTTAAAGAAGTAAGTTTTTAAACTTGTTTTGAAAGATGGTAGAGTTTTAGAGTGGCGGACGGACTGAGGCAACAAGTTCCATGTCTGAACAGCAAAAACTGCAAAGGCTCTACCACCGTGAGTGTCTCTGTTATATTTTGGCACACGAAACTTCTTGTCATCCACAGAAGAGCGGAGTGATCGAGAAGGTACGTAGACAGTCAAGAGTTCAGAGAGATAGTCAGGAGCAGTTCCAGAAATGATGTGATAACAAAGGCAGCAAATCTTGTATTTTATTCTTTGTTCAACCGGGAGCCAGTGCAGTGTCTGAAACAGGGGTGTGCAGTGCTGTGACCTACGTGCCTTGAAGATGAGTTTAGCTGCAGAGTTCTGAACTTGTTGCAAATGTTTGAGATGTTTCTGAGGGCAACCCGCAAGGAGTGAATTGCAATAATCTAACCTAGACAGAATGCATGCAGTAACTAACGTCTTGGTTGCGTCTAATGTAAGGTAGTGTCTAATAGAATTAATGCGTCTAAGTTCGATGTATGCAGCCTGACATGTTTTGATGATGTGCTGGTGCATGGAGAGATTATGGTCAAAGACAAAACCGAGGTCACGAACGCAATCAGAAAAAGCAATAGCGGTATTACCGACAGTAATAGTGGAAGGCAGAGAAGAAAGATCTGCAGGCAATGGAGAAACACGAAGGGCTTCAGTCTTGTCATCATTCAACTTAAGTCGATTTTCATACATCCAGGATTTTACTTCAGAAACGCAGTTCTGAAGAGACTGAACTAGATGATCGTAGTTAGAAGGAGAATCAGTATGATTGAGCTGGGTATCGTCCGCATACATTTCATGACGGATGGAATGTGAGTCAATAAGGTGGGTCAGAGGAGAAGTATACAATATGAAAAGCACAGGACCCAGAACAGAGCCTTGAGGCACGCCAAAATCCAAAGGCAGCTCAGAAGATTTGTTTCCGTCGACAAGTACGGTTTGCTTTCTTTCTGAAAGATAAGATCGAAACCAGTATAAAGCAGATTTTTGAATTCCAAAGTTGTTTTCCAAACGGGAAAGCAAAATTTCATGGTCAATAGTATCGAAAGCAGCTGAAAGATCCAAAAGGAGAAGAATAGAAATTTTGTTTTGATCCAGAGAGGTCAAAAGATCATTGAGAATACGAAGCAGAACAGTTTCTGTGCTGTGCCCTGGCCTGTAAGCGGATTGGTGAGGACTAAGGAGGTTATGGGATGAGAGATGGGAGAAAAGCTGGTCTAGAATCAGACGTTCAAGCAGTTTAGAAAGAAATGGAAGATTGGAAATCGGTCTGTAATTTTTCAGGTCATTTTTGTTGAGGTTAGATTTTTTCAGCAAGGGCTTAACAATGGCAGTCTTAAATTCACGGGGAACAATTCCAGTGGTAATAGACTGATTCATGATGTTTGTAATGGTCGGCAAGAGAAGATCCACATGTAAGCACACGCAGACACACACACACACACACACACACACACACACACACACACACACACACACACACATACACACATACACACACGCACATACACACATACACACACACGCGTACACACAAAAGAACACACACACACGCATATACACATGCGCGTTCGCGCACGCAAAACAGAACAAAAGAAAAACTAAAAGAGTTAAGGATAAAGGGAAACAACTATTTCATACGTTGAATTTTATCAGAGTTAAAAACCAAATAATGGAGAAAATATTTCATATGTTGAATTTTATCAGAGTTAAACACCAAACAATGGAGAAAATATTTCATATGTTGAATTTTATCAGAGTTAAACACCAAACAATGGAGAAAATATTTCATATGTTGAATTTTATCAGAGTTAAAAACCAAACAATGGAGAAAATATTTCATATGTTGAATTTTATCAGAGTTAAACACCAAACAATGGAGAAAATACTTAACATGTTGAATTTTATCAGAGTTAAAAACCAAATAACGGAGAAAATACTTAATATGTTGAATTTTATCAGAGTTAAAAACCAAATAATGGAGAAAATACTTAATATGTTGAATTTTATCAGAGTAAAAAACCAAGTAAAACAAACAATGTTAAAAAAAGAAAAGAAAACAAAAACGTTTTATGACCTGTTCCTGTGAATGTCACATGAGGAAAGCAGCAGTAGCCTTCAAAAAGCTGACAAAAGTCTGGAACGACAAGAAAATCTTCATTAATTAACCTAAAATGGTGGTTCAACAACTCCAATGTTCTGTTAACTTTGCTGTGAAGCTGTGACACGCGACACCTGTAAACATAAATTATCAGAAGAAGGAACCTGATTCCTTTGACCTGAGGTACCTGCAGCAAGGTCATGGTCATCAAGTTGAAAGACTGTGTGACAAACCATAGAGTAAGACCAATATATTGTATGTATTTCTCTCCTCTCTCATAGTTGTGTGTAGGGTTAGTTTCAGAGTATAAAGGTAGGCTTGGGCGCTCCTTTTTTGAGGAGTGTTCTGAGCTTACTGTTTTTGTACTTTGTATCTGCTTCTATGCTAGCTGAATGGGTGGCGCAAACTGTGTTAGATTTGAGAAGTTCAACAACATGGGAGATAATTTCTACGTGACTGTCAAGAGTTGTGTCCTTTGGTTGATATTATAAAAATTCTCCCTGCTTCCCTCTTATTTCTTTCATAGAGTAAAGTCAAAGAAATCTGTGTAAATACGTATATAACAGAGGATACAAATAAATCAGTCTATAAACCTGTAGTCAATGCAGCATTTAGACAAACAATACACCCACACAAACACATACATACATGTGTGTACACACACACACACACACACACACACACACACACACACACACACACACACACACACACAACACACACCACACACTCACACACACACACTCACACACACACACACACGAACAAACTCATACATACACACACAGATCCACACACACACACACCGTATGCACGTACACACACACACGCGCGCGCACACACACATGCACACATACAACACACACACACACACACACTCACACACACACACACACACACACACACACACAGGCAAGCACACATACACGCATCTTGTGATCGCACACCTTACAACACAAACTCAGAAAAGAACGTCAACAACAACATCACTATATACTGCCATCATCAATAGCAAATTAAGATCAATCAGCCAATCATCAACATCATCTACAGGTATCGACTGAGTTGGCAGGGTCATGTTTCCAGATCTGCCAACCAAGTCCTAAACTGATTCCAGAAGAACAACAAAGGAGTGGAAGAATAAAAATGAGACCACAACTGGTGGACAGACGGTTGACACAGACCTACAACTGGTGGACAGACAGTTGACACAGACCTACAACTGGTGGACAGTTGACACAGACCTACAACTGGTGGACAGTTGACACAGACCTACAACTGGTGGACAGACAGTTGACACAGACCTACAACTGGTGGACAGACAGTTAACACAGACCTACAACTGGTGGACAGTTGACACAGACCTACAACTGGTGGACAGACAGTTGACACAGACCTACAACTGGTGGACAGTTGACACAGACCTACAACTGGTGGACAGACAGTTGACACAGACCTACAGTTGGTGGACAGACAGTTGAACAAGACCTACAACTGGTGGACAGACAGTTGACACAGACCTACAACTGGTGGACAGTTGACACAGACCTACAACTGGTGGACAGACAGTTGACACAGACCTACAACTGGTGGACCTGTTGACACAGACCTACAATGGTGGACAGACAGTTGACACAGACCTACAACTGGTGGACAGACAGTTAACACAAGACCTACAACTGGTG
>JAPXFY010000030.1:47666350-47691350 GCA_030674185.1 Monoplex corrugatus | reverse complement strand
TTTTCGCGCGATTGTATACATCAGACATAATATGTTCAAAAGTTTTCATCCGATTTCCTTGATATTTGGCACACATATAGCAGGGACAGGTACCTATAGCCGGTAGTAAAATCTTCCAGTTCTGCTTGAAAAGAAACATTTTTATCAAAAGTTGTATTATGAATTTTTTTTATTAAAATTATTCTAAAAATTGGTGTGATGATTGTACAGAAAATAATGACAGTAGAGCTAAGATTCTACTACATGCCATAAATACTATACGGATGTGTTTGCTCACTAAATATCAAATTTCTAACATGAATATATGTGTAGTTATAAATGTCACAGTATGTACTATATTTTTTTTATTTTCGCGAGAACATTTTTTAATTAATTAATTTTTGTCAACTTTTCATAACTCACAGACCCAACAACGATATTCAATCCAAAGAACACTGTCTGATGTATCTTCTTGCCAAATATCGTGGCGATTGGTTAATTAGAACTGAAACACTGAACATCACAATCTTGGAACCCAAATCTGGGCAGGTCTGCCCCCTTAAGGTTGTAACACAACTCCACAAAGTGTCGTCGACACATCACCTGAACAACTACCTACCCGGCTTGTGGCGATGCCGCGCAGCGTGTTCTTTCAGCATAAATAGTATCCCCACCTTCTGGAAAAGCAAAGGTAAGGGGTTGGAACTAAACAGCAGGAAGACTGAAGTCATGGTGATCAGTAAAAAACACGAAATCCTCTCATGCAAAATAACAGCAAATGGCACAACCTTGACACAGGTTAATAAGTTCAAATACCTGGGAACGGTCATGTCATCAGACGGCAGATGCACATCGGAAATAGCTAGCAGAATCGGCCAAGCCAAAACAGCATTGAAGAAGATGACAAGCATTCTTACCAACAAATGCCTATCAATTGACATCAGGAAGAGAGTCCTTGAATGTTATATAGAACCAATACTGTTGTACGGATGCGAGGCGTGGACAGTCAGCAAGCAAAGCCAGAGCAAGATTGAGGCAGCCGAGATGTGGTTTCTCAGAAGAATGTTGAGAGTTGCATGAACAGCAAAGAAAACAAACGAGACAGTCTTGATGGAGGCAGACACAAGTAGATCACTCATAAGGAAGATTAGGAAAAGACAAGCAACATTTATAGGCCATTTTATGAGGAAGGGGGATTTGGAGTACCTGGTCACAACGGGAAAGCTGGAGGGAAAGAGAGCACCAGGTAGACCCAGGGAGAGAATGCTGGACGAACTTGCAGAGTGGCTGGGGATGAGGAGGGTGGGGGAGATGCTGGGGGCAACGAGAGATAGAGATGGTTGGAAGTCCATGGTTGCCAACGCCATGCGGCAGGGCACCTGATGATGATGATGAGTATCCCCCACCTTCTGGAAATTCTGTAGAAGAAATTTCTTCTTTTCTGTTATACTCTTCTTGTTTCTGCCTTCCTCCTTTGCTTTCTGTCGAGTGTTCCTACCATTTCTGCCTTGCTGGTCCATTCACCTGTGTTCTCTTAAGCCTTGCATACATTCTCTTATCATTGATAATTGGGTACATGTGTTCAGTGCATTTTTATCTGTAAGGAATTCTCATGTGCAGACGTAATTTTAGGCAATTTAGGCCCGTTACATATATATATATTTAGAGTCCATAGACATTTTTATTTATGTTTTTATATTTTAACTCCTTAATGATAAATTGGACGGAATGGTCAATGCCAAGAACATATCCTTTGATTATGTCGACGAATGCATTAATAGGTGCATTTAATTTTTTTCTAGATTTTTTTCTCTTTTCTGTGAGGTATTGCATACGGTTTGAGATGATAATATCCTTGATGTGGTTCTGCGCGTTCAGTTGGGTTTTAAATTACAATACCAGCAATAATAACCTAAACATTAGCAGATCACCCAGTGAAGGTAAAACAAAAGATTGCAAGAAACGTTCAAGGAAAATATATACTGTTTTAATCTTGTGTGGTTCAAAATTATAAAAAGTGAATAATTGCCAGTGTTACTGTATGATTTACCATCGCAAGAAAGACAACCCTACATTCCTTCTCTTGGGGGCTGTAAAAAACTTACCTGCTATTACTTTACTTGTCTATGCGTCCCTAGTAGTCATTCTCTTTTATCAGAAAGAAACACAGAAACAAACAAAAAGAAACAAAACTAATTGAACAAAAATAAACAAACAAATAAAAAAAGCACAGAATGATTGCCGCTACTGGCTCAGTACTGTAGAGAGCGGTCACAATTCGAGTGTCAATCGCGTGAAAGATTTGTTCCCCTACGCGACAAAACGGCAATGCAGGGGAGACAAACAGTTAAAACAAAATCATCGTTTTTCTCCCGTTAATCTCCCTTCATCCATTTCACTGTGTATTCGCAACTGCTACTATTATGGCGGCATAACTGATAGTCGGGAAGTTTTGAGTTGGAAATATGTACAAGAGGAATATGTTCAAGAGGAATATGTACAGGAGCAATATGTACAGGAACAATATTTTCAAGAGGAATATGTACAAGAGGAATATGTACAGGAGCAATATTTTCAAGAGGAATATGTACAGGAGCAATATGTTCAAGAGGAATATGTACAAGAGGAATATGCACAAGAGCAATATGTACAAGAGGAATATGTACAGGAGCAATATGTACAAGAGGAATATGTACAAGAGCAATATGTTCAAGAGGAATATGTACAAGAGGAATATGTACAAGAGGAATATGTACAGGAGCAATATGTACAGGAGCAATATGTACAAGAGGAATATGTACAAGAGGAATATGTACAGAAGCAATATGTACAAGAGTAATATGTACAGGAGCAATATGTACAGAAGCAATATGTACAGAAGCAATATGTACAGAAGTAATATGTACAGAAGCAATATGTACAAGAGTAATATGTACAGAAGCAATATGTACAGGAGCAATATGTACAGAAGCAATATGTACAGAAGTAATATGTACAGAAGCAATATGTACAAGAGCAATATGTACAGAAGTAATATGTACAGAAGCAATATGTACAGAAGCAATATGTACAGAAGTAATATGTACAGAAGTAATATGTACAGAAGCAATATGTACAAGAGTAATATGTACAGGAGCAATATGTACAAGAGTAATATGTACAGAAGCAATATGTACAGAAGCAATATGTACAGAAGCAATATGTACAGGAGCAATATGTACAAGAGTAATATGTACAGAAGTAATATGTACAGAAGCAATATGTACAGGAGCAATATGTACAGAAGTAATATGTACAGAAGCAATATGTACAAGAGTAATGTGTACAGGAGCAATATGTACAGAAGTAATATGTACAGAAGCAATATGTACAACAGTAATATGTACAGAAGTAAAATGTACAGAAGTAATATGTACAGGAGCAATATGTACAGAAGTAATATGTACAGAAGCAATATGTACAGAAGCAATATGTACAGGAGCAATATGTACAGAAGTAATATGTACAGAAGCAATATGTAGAGAAGCAATATGTACAGGAGCAATATGTACAGAAGTAATATGTACAGGAGCAATATGTACAGAAGTAATATGTACAGAAGCAATATGTACAAGAGTAATATGTAAAGGAGCAATATGTACAGAAGCAATATGTACAGAAGCAATATGTACAGGAGCAATATGTACAGGAGCAATATGTACAGGAGCAATATGTACAGAAGCAATATGTACAGAAGCAATATGTACAGGAGCAATATGTACAAGAGTAATATGTACAGAAGCAATATGTACAGAAGCAATATGTACAGAAGCAATATGTACAGAAGTAATATGTACAGAAGTAATATGTACAGAAGCAATATGTACAGAAGTAATATGTACAGAAGCAATATGTACGGGAGCAATATGTACAGAAGCAATATGTACAGAAGCAATATGTACAGAAGAATATGTACAGGAGCAATATGTACAGGAGCAATATGTACAGGAGCAATATTACAGAAGTAATATGTACAGAAGCAATATGTACAGGAGCATATGTACAGAGTAATATGTACAGAAGCAATATGTACAGAAGCAATATGTACAGAAGCAATATGTACAAGAGTAATATGTACAGGAATATGTACAGGAGCAATATGTACAGAAGCAATATGTACAGAAGCAATATGTACAGAAGCAATATGTACAGAGTAATATGTACAGGAGCAATATGTACAGAAGCAATATGTACAGAAGAATATGTACAGAAGCAATATGTACAAGAGTAATATGTACAGAAGCAATATGTACAAAGCAATATGTACAAGAGCAATATGTACAGAAGCAATATGTACAGAAGCAATATGTACAAGAGCAATATGTACAGAAGCAATATGTACAGAAGCAATATGTACAGAAGAATATGTACAGAAGCAATATGTACAGAAAGCAAATATGTACAGAGAGCAATATGTACAGAAGCAATATGTACAGAAGTAATATGTACAGGCATATGACAGAGCAATATGTACAGAAGCAATATGTACAGAGTAATATGTACAAGAGCAATATGTACAGAGCAATGATGTACAAAGCAATATGTACAGAGTAATATGTACAGAAGCAATATGTACAGAAGAATATGTACAGAAGCAATATGTACAGAGCAATATGTACAAAGCAATATGTACAGGAGCAATATGTACAGAAGCAATATGTACAGAAGCTAATATGTACAGGAGCAATATGTACAGAAGTAATATGTACAGAAGCAATATGTACAGAAGCAATATGTACAGAGCAATATGTACAAAGCAATATGTACAGAAGTAATATGTACAGAAGCAATATGTACAGAGAGCAATATGTACAGAAGTCAATATGTACAGAAGCAATATGTACAGAAGCAATATGTACAGAAGCAATATGTACAGAAGCAATATGTACAGAAGCAATATGTACAGAAGCAATATGTACAGAAGCAAAATGTACAGAGCAATATGTACAGGAGCAATATGTACAGAGCAATATGTACAGAAGCAATATGTACAGGAGCAATATGTACAGAAGCAATATGTACAGGAGCAATATGTACAGGAGCAATATGTACAGAAGCAATATGTACAGAGTAATATGTACAGAAGCAATATGTACAAGAGTAATATGTACAGAAGTAATATGTACAGAGCAATATGTACAGAAGCAATATGTACAGAAGCAATATGTACAGAGCAATATGTACAGGAGCAATATGTACAGAGAATATGTACAGAAGCATATATGTACAGAGTAATATGTACGGGAAAGCAATATGTACAGAGCAATATGTACAGAAGCAATATGTACAGGAGTAATATGTACAGAGTAATATGTACAGAAGCAATATGTACAGAAGCAATATGTACAAGAGTAATATGTACAGAAGCAATATGTACAGAAGCAATATGTACAGAAGCAATATGTACAGAAGCAATATGTACAAGGAGCAATATGTACAGAAGCAATATGTACAAAGGTAATATGTACAGAAGCAATATGTACAGAAGCAATATGTACAAAGCAATATGTACAGAAGCAATATGTACAGAAGCAATATGTACAGAAGCAATATGTACAGAAGCAATATGTACAGGAATATGTACAGAAGCAATATGTACAAGAGCAATATGTACAGAAGTAATATGTACAGAAGCAATATGTACAAAGCAATATGTACAGGAGCAATATGTACAAGAGTAATATGTACAGAAGCAATATGTACAAAGTCAATATGTACAGAAGCAATATGTACAAGAGTAATATGTACAGAAGCAATATGTACAGAAGCAATATGTACAGAAGCAATATGTACAAAGCAATATGTACAGAAGCAATATGTACAGAAGCAATATGTACAGAAGCAATATGTACAGAAGCAATATGTACAGAAGAATATGTACAGAAGCAATATGTACAGAGCAATATGTACAGAGCAATATGTACAGAAGCAATATGTACAAGTGAGCAATATGTACAGAGCAATATGTACAGGAGCAATATGTACAGAGCAATATGTACAGAAGCAATATGTACAGAAGCAATATGTACAGAGCAATATGTACAGAGCAATATGTACAGAAGCAATATGTACAGAGCAATATGTACAGAGTAATATGTACAGAAGCAATATGTACAGGAGCAATATGTACAGAAGCAATATGTACAGGAGCAATATGTACAGAAGCAATATGTACAGGAGCAATATGTACAAGAGTAATATGTACAAGAGTAATATGTACAGGAGTAATATGTACAGAAGCAATATGTACAAGAGTAATATGTACAGAAGCAATATGTACAAGAGTAATATGTACAAGAGTAATATGTACAGGAGCAATATGTACAGAAGCAATATGTACAAGAGTAATATGTACAGAAGCAATATGTACAAGAGCAATATGTACAAGAGCAATATGTACAAGAGCAATATGTACAAAAGCAATATGTACAAGAGCAATATGTACAAAAGGAATATGTACAAAAGCAATATGTACAAAAGGAATATGTACAAAAGCAATATGTACAAAAGCAATATGTACAGAAGCAATATGTACAGAAGCAATATGTACAGAAGCAATATGTACAAGAGCAATATGTACAAGAGCAATATGTACAAGAGCAATATGTACAAAAGGAATATGTACAAGAGCAATATGTACAAGCGCAATATGTACAAGAGCAATATGTACAAGAGCAATATGTACAAAAGCAATATGTACAGAAGCAATATGTACAAGAGCAATATGTTCAAGAGGAATATGTACAGGAGCAATATGTACAAGAGCAATATGTACAAAAGGAATATGTACAAGAGCAATATGTACAAAAGGAATATGTACAAGAGCAATATGTACAAAAGGAATATGTACAAGAGCAATATGTACAAGAGCAATATGTACAAGAGCAATATGTACAAGAGCAATATGTACAAGAGCAATATGTACAAAAGGAATATGTACAAAAGCAATATGTACAAAAGGAATATGTACAAGAGCAATATGTACAAGAGCAATATGTACAAGAGCAATATGTACAAAAGCAATATGTACAAGAGCAATATGTACAGAAGCAATATGTACAGAAGTAATATGTACAAGAGCAATATGTACAGAAGCAATATGTACAAAAGCAATATGTACAAAAGCAATATGTACAGAAGCAATATGTACAGAAGCAATATGTACAAGAGCAATATGTACAGGAGCAATATGTACAAAAGGAATATGTACAAAAGCAATATGTACAAGAGCAATATGTACAAGAGCAATATGTACAAAAGCAATATGTACAAGAGCAATATGTACAAAAGGAATATGTACAAAAGCAATATGTACAAAAGGAATATGTACAAAAGCAATATGTACAAAAGCAATATGTACAAAAGCAATATGTACAGAAGCAATATGTACAGAAGCAATATGTACAAGAGGAATATGTACAAGAGCAATATGTACAAGAGCAATATGTACAAGAGCAATATGTACAAGAGCAATATGTACAGAAGCAATATGTACAAAAGCAATATGTACAGGAGCAATATGTACAAGAGCAATATGTACAGAAGCAATATGTACAGGAGCAATATGTACAAGAGCAATATGTACAAGAGCAATATGTACAGAAGCAATATGTACAGAAGCAATATGTACAGAAGCAATATGTACAGAAGCAATATGTACAGAAGCAATATGTACAGAAGCAATATGTACAAGAGTAATATATACAGAAGCAATATGTACAAAAGCAATATGTACAAAAGCAATATGTACAAGAGCAATATGTACAGAAGCAATATGTACAGGAGCAATATGTACAGGAGCAATATGTACAAGAGGAATATGTACAAAAGCAATATGTACAGAAGCAATATGTACAAAAGCAATATGTACAAAAGCAATATGTACAGGAGCAATATGTACAAGAGGAATATGTACAGGAGCAATATGTACAAGAGCAATATGTACAAGAGGAATATGTACAAGAGGAATATGTACAAGAGCAATATGTACAAAAGCAATATGTACAAAAGCAATATGTACAAGAGGAATATGTACAAGAGCAATATGTACAAAAGCAATATGTACAAGAGGAATATGTACAAGAGGATTATGTACAAAAGCAATATGTACAAGAGCAATATGTTCAAGAGGAATATGTACAGGAGCAATATGTACAAGAGGAATATGTACAGGAGCAATATGTACAAAAGGAATATGTACAGGAGCAATATGTACAAGAGCAATATGTACAAAAGGAATATGTACAGGAGCAATATGTACAAGAGGAATATGTACAAGAGCAATATGTACAAAAGGAATATGTACAGGAGCAATATGTACAAGAGGAATATGTACAGGAGCAATATGCACAAGAGGAATATGAACAGGAGCAATATGTACAAGAGGAATATGTACATGTACAGAAGCATTATGTTCAAGAGGAATATGTACAGGAGCAATATGTTCAAGAGGAATATGTACAGGAACAATATATTCAAGAGGAAATCATCGCACTCTGACAATTCCACATGCGCTCCACCCATATCTTAGAGTATTTCTCTGGCCATCCTGTTGAGTCTGTACAAAACGATGTGCTGGCAAAGTGTTGGAATGGGGGAAGGAGGAGAATGGGGGGTTTGGGGCTGACTGGTGTGTGAAACACTGTACTTGTGGCTGACATGTCTGTGAAACACTGTACTTGTGGCTGACAGGTGTGTGAAACACTGTACTTGTGGCTGACAGGTGTGTGAAACACTGTACTTGTGGCTGACATGTCTGTGAAACACTGTACTTGTGGCTGACATGTCTGTGAAACACTGTACTTATTGCTGACTGGTGTGTGAAACACTGTACTTGTGGCTGACAGGTGTGTGAAACACTGTACTTGTGGCTGACAGGTCTGTGAAACACTGTACTTGTGGCTGACATGTATGTGAAACACTATACTTGTGGCTGACATGTCTGTGAAACACTGTACTTGTGGCTGACAGGTCTGTGAAACACTGTACTTGTGGCTGACATGTCTGTGAAACACTGTACTTGTGGCTGACATGTCTGTGAAACACTGTACTTGCGGCTGACATGTCTGTGAAACACTGTACTTGTGGCTGACATGTCTGTGAAACACTGTACTTGCGGCTGACATGTCTGTGAAACACTATACTTGTGGCTGACAGGTCCGTGAAACACTGTACTTGTGGCTGACATGTCTGTGAAACACTTTACTTGTGGTTGACATGTCTGTGAAACACTGTACTTGTGGCTGACATGTCTGTGAAACACTGTACTTGTGGCTGACATGTCTGTGAAACACTGTACTTGTGGCTGACAGGTCCGTGAAACACTGTACTTGCGGCTGACATGTCTGTGAAACACTTTACTTGTGGCTGACAGGTGTGTGAAACACTGTACTTGTGGCTGACAGGTCTGTGAAACACTGTACTTGTGGCTGACTGGTGTGTGAAACACTACTTGTGGCTGACAGGTCTGTGAAACACTGTACTTGTGGCTGACATGTCTGTGAAACACTGTACTTGTGGCTGACAGGTCTGTGAAACACTGTACTTGTGGCTGACTGGTGTGTGAAACACTGTACTTGTGGCTGACTGGTGTGTGAAACACTGTACTTGTGGCTGACATGTCTGTGAAACTCTGTACTTGTGGCTGACTGGTGTGTGAAACACTGTACTTGTGGCTGACTGGTGTGTGAAACACTGTACTTGTGGCTGACAGGTCTGTGAAACACTGTACTTGGGGCTGACTGGTGTGTGAAACACTGTACTTGGGGCTGACTGGTGTGTGAAACACTGTACTTGGGGCTGACTGGTCTGTGAAATATTGTACAGTTACTATTAGAATTAAGTTAATTTTTGTTGCAGGCTGACCAGTCGCCATGGTATAGCGGCTAACGGAACGGACTACCGACTGGAAGATTGTGGGTTCCATTCCCCCTAAGTCCCTTCAAAAATCATTGTGGGATTTTTCGGCTCTAACCGGCTCCTTTCCGGAGTTGTGCGTTCTATGGGCTCTTTAGGAAGACTGGGACCACACAGTCGAGTCTCATACACATCACTGTTGCGTCATTCAGGGTGCTGCTTAAATCTTCTGACCAGCACCACAGGCGTCCGTATCTCTCTGGCCTGGTTGACGCCAGGATGTATTATGATAGTAAGCGTAGAGTACAGCCCTGTTACGTAGTCTCATTCCTAGAAGGAACTCCATAGCATCATGATAATCATCCTCATTGACATCATCATCATCATCATCATCATCGCCTTTTCTTTTAACTAGCTCAAAAGCTTTGCTCAGACCATTGAAAGCAACATGTAGAGGCTGCCTTTGTTCCTGGCTCTTGTTCTGAAGCTGCCTCAGTGAGAGGATCATGTCGACAGTGGATGATATCTCTACCTCAGTGAGAAGATCAGGTCGACAGTGGATCTGTCTACCTCAGTGAGAAGATCATGTCGACAGTGGATCTGTCTACCTCAGTGAGAAGATCATGTCGACAGTGGATCTGTCTACCTCAGTGAGAAGCTCATGTCGACAGTGGATCTGTCTACCTCAGTGACAAGATCATGTCGACAGTGGATCTGTCTACCTCAGTGAGAAGCTCATGTCGACAGTGGATCTCTCTACCTCAGTGAGAAGCTCATGTCGACAGTGGATCTGCCTGCCCTAAAGCCACACTGGGAATAGGGACAGACGCAAATTGCTTATGTCTGCAGCGTCTTCAGAACAACTCAGGCAAAAACCTTGCCAGTGAGCTGAGCTGTGTGTATGCTTCTGTAATTGTTAACATTCGCTGAGGTATTACTCATTCTTGTACAACGTGACGATGGCTCCATCCCACCCTCCCCACCCACTCACCCACCCACTCGCCCACCCACCCACCCACTCGCCCAACACCCACTCGCCCGCCCACTCGTCCACCCACCAACTCACCCACTCGCCCACCCACTCACTCACCCACCCACTCGCCCACTCGACCACCCACTCACCCACTCGACCACCCACCCACCACCCACTCACCCACCACCTACTTGCCCACCTACCCACCCACTCGCCCACCCACCCACTCACTTACCCACCCACCCACTCGCCCACCCATCCACCCACTCTCCCACCCACCCACCCACTCGCCCATCCACCCACCCACTCGCCCACCCATCCACCCACTCGCCCACCCACCCACCCACTCGCCCATCCACCCACCCACTCGCCCATCCACTCACCCACCCACTCGCCCACCCGCCCACCCACTCGCCCATCCACACACCCACTCGCCCACCCATCCACACACCCACTCGCCCACTACCCACACACCCACTCGCCCATCCACACACCTACTCGCCCACCCACCCACTCACCCACCACCCACCCATTCACCCACCCACCCATTCACCCACGCGTCCACCCACGTGCCCACCCACTCGCCCACCCGCCCACCTCCCGCCCGGCAGAGTTGCTGGTGAAGATGGCTGTAGGGAGAACAAGTGACCCACATGAATCACTTTAGAAGGGATGCTGTTTTTGCCTGCTGTCTTGCCGTGCTTGCTGAGTTGTCTTGAGTTGTCCTATGTTAGCAGCAGGTCCTGAGTTATAATGGCTACCTGGTTGAACCTAGCTCTCAGTTATAAAAAAGCTCCTTACTGCGTAGCTTTCATCGGCGATCCGGCCGACTTCTTCAGCGCAACTGCTGGGTTGAGAACTGGCTTCAGTGCGCACCGTTCTGAGCGAACTCACGACAGTGCGACTGAATAAGTGAGGAGTACACCGATGGCAGGTTGTGTCGGCCCCGGTCACGGTTGAGGGTGGGGTTCCTTGTGGCGATGTAAATTGCCTCCTTTACTCCCCTCTGGGACCATCTTGCTTACAATGCAGCGTGAAATGAAGATGGTTCCTGAACCTGGCTAGCAACCGATGTTCCTCTTCCAGTTCTCTAAAAATTTTGATGACTTTCCCGTCGAAATTGCGTATGAGACGTTGAGGAAGTTTTAACGACTGAGGGGTAGACATAATGGCTACCTGCTTGAACCTAGCTCTCAGTTATAAAAAAGCTACTTACTGGGTAGCTTTCATCGGCGATCCGTCCGACTTCTTCAGGTCCTGAGTTGTCCTGTGCTAGCAGCAGGTCCTGAGTTGTCCTGTGTTAGCAGCAGGTCCTGTCTTGTCCTGAGTTGTCCTATGTTAGCAGCAGGTCCTGAGTTGTCCTATGTTAGCAGCAGGTCCTGGGTTATCCTGCGTTAGCAGCAGGTCCTGAGTTATCCTGCGTTTGCAGCATGTCCTGAGTTGTCCTGTTTTAGCAGCAGGTCCTGAGTTGTCCTGTGTTAGCACCAGGTCCTCAGTTGTCCTATGTTAGCAGCAGGTCCTGAGTTGTCCTGTGTTAGCAGCAGGTCCTGAGTTGTCCTGTGTTAGCAGCAGGTCCTGAGTTGTCCTATGTTAGCAGCAGGTCCTGAGTTATCCTGCGTTAGCAGCAGGTCCTGAGTTGTCCTGTTTTAGCAGCAGGTCCTGAGTTGTCCTATGTTAGCAGCAGGTCCTGAGTTGTCCTGTGTTAGCACCAGGTCCTGAGCTGTCCTATGTTAGCAGCAGGTCCTGAGTTGTCCTGCGTTAGCAGTAGGTCCTGAGTTGTCCTGTGTTAGCAGCAGGTCCTGAGTTGTCCTATGTTAGCAGCAGGTCCTGAGTTGTCCTGTGTTAGCAGCAGGTCCTGTGTTGTCCAGTGTTAGCAGCAGGTCAGGAGTTGTCCTGTGTTAGCAGCGGGTCTTGTGTTGTCCTGTGTTAGCAGTGGGTCCTGTGTTGTCCTGTGTTATCACCAGGTCCTGAGCTGTCCTATGTTAGCAGCAGGTCCTGTGTTGTCCTGTGTTAGCAGTGGGTCCTGTGTTGTCCTGTGTTAGCATCAGGTCCTGAGTTGTCCCATGTTAGCAGCAGGTCCTGAGTTGTCCTGTGTTAGCAGTGGGTCCTGTGTTGTCCTGTGTTAGCACCAGGTCCTGAGTTGTCCTATGTTAGACCTCTTCTAAAAAAGACGACTCTTGACCCTGAGAATTTGAAAAACTATAGACCTGTGTCAAATCTTCCATTTCTTTCCAAGGTCTTAGAGAAAGTTGTTCTCAACCAGCTGTTAAACCACCTTCATTCCAATAACCTTGTCTATCCCCTTCAGTCTGCTTACCGTTCTGCACATAGCACCGAGACTGCTCTTCTCAAAATCTGCAACGACTTACTGACTACTCTTGACTCTAACAATGTATCACTTTTGACTCTCTTGGACCTATCTGCTGCCTTTGACACTATTGACCACTCTATCCTTCTCTCCCGTCTGCATCACTCTTTTGGACTCCATGATACTGTCTTGAATTGGTTTCATTCTTACATCACCGATCGTCTGCAAGTAGTTTCTGCCAATGGTCTTTCTTCTAATGCTTCCTGTCTGACCTATGGAGTGCCACAGGGATCTGTTCTGGCCCCCTACTTTTCATTCTCTACACCTATCCTGTCTCCTCTATTGTCCAAGAACACCTACTTCAGCATCATTCTTTCTCGGATGACAATCAGCTGTATGTCTCTGGGCCTCTCCCTGACCTTCCCCTCATGATCCAAAACACCCAATCTTGTGTAGCCGACCTGAAGGATTGGATGACTGAAAACAAACTGAAATTGAATGAAGAGAAATCCGAATTGATCTTGATCACCCCACCCAAACTCCAAAATCACCCCTCTCTTCCAACCTCCATCACACTTGTTGACTCGTCTATCACTCTCTCCTATTCTGCCCGTAACCTTGGTGTAACTCTTGACCAAACCCTGTCCTTCCATCTGCATGTTAGCAACGTTTGTCGGACTTGTTTTCTTGAACTCCGCCGAATTGCTTCTATCCGCCATCTCCTCTCAGAAGACACGACAAAGACTCTTGTCTGTGCACTTGTTCTATCTCGTCTTGATTACTGTAATGCTCTTTTGTCTGGTTCCCCCTCTCACCTCATTAACAAACTTCAGAAAGTTCAAAATCATGCTGCCCGTCTCATCTTCCGCTCTTCAAAATTTAACCATGTTACGCCATTGCTCTGTTCTCTTCACTGGCTCCCGGTTCAGCAAAGAATATCCTACAAGATTGCCTGTCTCTGCTTCAAATCTATTGAGTCTTCCTGTCCTGAGTATCTCGCCCATCTGTTACATCTCTACACGCCATCTCGAGCTTTGCGGTCCTCATCCGAAACCCGTCTCTATAGTATCCCCATAGTCCGCACTAAAAGGTTTGGGCAGCGTTCTTTTTCCTATCAAGCTCCAACTATCTGGAATCAGCTACCTCGCTCACTCAGATACTCACCCTCTCTGTCCACATTCAAACGCTCCCTCAAAACTCATCTGTTTCCCAAATAACTGGTAATTTCTGCCCCCCTCCCCCCATGTAACGTAATGTTGGCTTTATAATGTCTTAGTGTCAATGTGTCATTGCATTTGCATGTCGTGCTGTGTGTGTGTGTGTGTGTGTGTGTGTGTGTGTGTGTGTGCGTGTGCGTGTGCGTGTGTGTGTGTGTGTGTGTGTGTGTGTGTGTGTGTGTGTGTGCGTGTGTGTGTTTGTGGGCGTGTGTGTGCGTGCTTGTGATTTCGGTTATATGTTTTGCCATTGTTAACGCCTAGGGCATTAATTTGATTAGGCGTACTAAATGTTCATAATAATAATAATAATAATAATGTTAGCAGTGGGTCCTGTGTTGTCCTGTGTTAGCAGTGGGTCCTATGTTGTCCTGTGTTAGCATCAGGTCCTGAGTTGTCCTATGTTAGCAGCGGGTCCTGAGTTGTCCTGTGTTAGCAGTGGGTCCTGTGTTGTCCTGTGTTAGCACCAGGTTCTGAGTTGTCCTATGTTAGCAGCGGGTCCTGTGTTGTCCTGTGTTAGCAGTGGGTCCTGTGTTGTCCTATGTTAGCAGCGGGTCCTGTGTTGTCCTGTGTTAGCAGCAGGTCCTGTGTTGTCCTGTGTTAGCTTCAGATCCTGAGTTGTCCTGTGTCAGCAGCAGGTCCTGTGTTGTCCTGTGTTAGCAGTGGGTCCTGAGTTGTACTGTGTTAGCACCAGGTCCTGTGTTGTCCTGTGTTAGCAGTGGGTCCTGAGTTGTCCTGTGTTAGCAGTGGGTCCTGAGTTGTCCTGTGTTAGCAGCAGGTCCATGAGTTGTCCTGTGTTAGCAGCAGGTCCTGTGTTGTCCTACGTTAGCAGCAGGTCCTGAGTTGTCCTGTGTTAGCAGCAGGTCCTGAGTTGTCCTACGTTAGCAGCAGGTCCTGTGTTGTCCTGTGTTAGCAGCAGATCCTGAGTTGTCCTGTGTTAGCAGCAGGTCCTGAGTTGTCCTGTGTTAGCAGCAGGTCCTGTGTTGTCCTGTGTCAGCAGCAGGTCCTGAGTTGTCCTGAGTTGTCCTGTGTTAGCAGTGGGTCCTGTGTTGTCCTGTGTCAGCAGCAGGTCCTGAGTTGTCCTATGTTAGCAGCAGGTCCTGAGTTGTCCTGTGTTGTCCTGTGTTAGCAGCGTGTCCTGTGTTGTCCTGTGTCAGCAGCAGGTCCTGAGTTGTCCTGTGTTAGCACCAGGTCCTGTGTTGTCCTGTGTTAGCACCAGGTCCTGTGTTGTCTTGTGTTAGCAGCAGGTCCTGTGTTGTCCTGTGTTAACACCAGGTCCTGTGTTGTCCTGTGTTAGCACCAGGTCCTGTGTTGTCTTGTGTTAGCAGCAGGTCCTGTGTTGTCCTGTGTTAGCAGCAGGTCCTGTGTTGTCCTGTGTTAGCAGCAGGTCCTGTGTTGTCCTGTGTTAGCAGTGGGTCCTGTGTTGTCCTATATTAGCAGCAGGTCCTGTGTTGTCCTGTGTTAGCAGCAGGTCCTGTGTTGTCCTGTGTTAGCAGCAGGTCCTGTGTTGTCCTGTGTTAGCAGTGGGTCCTGTGTTGTCCTGTGTTAGCAGCAGGTCCTGTGTTGTCCTGTGTTAGCAGTGGGTCCTGTGTTGTCCTGTGTTAGCAGTGGGTCCTGTGTTGTCCTATATTAGCAGTAGGTCCTGTGTTGTTATGTGTTAGCAGCAGGTCCTGTGTTGTCCTGTGTTAGCAGCAGGTCCTGTGTTGTCCTATGTTAGCAGTGGGTCCTGTGTTGTCCTGTGTTAGCAGTGGGTCCTGTGTTGTCTTGTGTTAGCAGTAGGTCCTGTGTTGTCCTGTGTTAACAGCAGGTCCTGTGTTGTCCTGTGTCAGCAGCGGGTCCTGTGTTGTCCTGTGTTAGCAGTGGGTCCTGTGTTGTCCTGTGTTAGCAGCAGGTCCTGTGTTGTCCTGTGTTAACAGCAGGTCCTGTGTTGTCCTGTGTCAGCAGCAGGTCCTGTGTTGTCCTGTGTCAGCAGCAGATCCTGTGTTGTCCTGTGTTAGCAGCAGGTCCTGTGTTGTCCTGTGTCAGCAGCAGGTTCTGTGTTGTCCTGTGTCAGCAGCAGGTCCTGTGTTGTCCTATGTCAGCAGCAGGTCCTGTGTTGTCCTGTGTTAGCAGCAGGTCCTGTGTTGTCCTGTGTCAGCAGCAGGTCCTGTGTTGTCCTGTGTCAGCAGCAGATCCTGTGTTGTTCTGTGTTAGCAGCAGGTCCTGTGTTGTCCTGTGTTAGCAGCAGGTCCTGTGTTGTCCTGTTTTAGCAGCAGGTCCAGCTTCCAGAAGACAGACAAGGCTGACATGCCGGCAATGGCTGATCCGAAAAACCGATCCTACGTCTACATGTCCACTCATTTCTTTGAGCGCCGTCGCTGCCCACAAACAAATGTTGAATGACTGGTGGATTGATGGATTCAGTGGTTTTCATATTTCATGCACATCATAGGAAAAAAAAAAGTATAAATCATAAAGAAGAGAATTTAATCTTTTCGATTTTCTCACGGTCGAAGAAAACTGAATTGCTCAAATCATATCGCAGCGAAGGTTTTTTTTTGGGGGGGACAAACTTATTTGAAGGGAGACGAATAAGACGGACTGTTGGACACTTTCTTTCTAGTAGTCGCCTCCCTTGGTCCTTCGGCCTTCCATAGAATGGTGACGCACGCCACCGAGATGACAGATCCCATCACCACCACCACCACCACCACCCCACCACCCCACCACCACTACCACCACCACCACCACCATACACCTTTTCTTTTTCTTTCACAATCACGGTTACATGCAGACATAGAGCAATTTTTGAATTTTGTGATCTTATTCTGTGTCTCTGTCTGCTCTTTGTCTGTCTCTGCTCTGTCTGTCTTTTTTCTCTCTGTCTGTCTGTCTCTCTCTCCTCTCTCTCTCTCTTCTTCTGTCTGTCTGTCTTTCTCCTCTCTCTTCTCTCTCTCTCTCTGTCTGTCTCTCTCTTTCTCCCTCTGTCTCTTTCTTCTCTCTCCTCTCTCTCTGTCTCTGTCTGTCTGTCTCTCTCTCTCTCTGTCTCTCTCTCTCTCTGTCTCTTCTCTCCTCTTCTCTGTCTGTCTGTCTGTTCTCTCTGTCTTCTCTCTTCTCTCTCTCTCTCTTCTCTTCTCTCTCTCCTCTCTCTCTTCTTCTCTTCTCTCTCCACTTTTCATATGTCCACGGTCACAATAAAATCATTTGCAAAGAAATTGTCAAAACTTTAAGTAACCCCAAATTATTTTCACATGCTCAGCAAACTTGTCTCCTATACCGCAGCACTGGCGCTGTGACACAGGTGCAGGAGTGACGTACGTCCCCTCACGGTTTTCACACACAACGGAGGGACTCACAAAGCGTGTCAAGTGGTGGAGAAATACAAGTCACTAGACAGCCTCACACACACACACACTAACTGTCTCCATGTTGATGAATACTTCACGCTGACCTGGCCCTAACCATAACCTGCATCAGCATATAGACGCTAGTGGGTTGTCCTGTGTCAGCAGCAGGTCCTGTGTTGTCCTGTGTTAGCAGTGGTCCTGTGTTGTCCTGTGTTAGCACCAGGTCCTGTGTTGTCCTGTGTTAGCAGTGGGTCCTGTGTTGTCCTGTGTTAGCAGTGGGTCCTGTGTTGTCCTATGTTAGCAGTGGGTCCTGTGTTGTCCTGTGTTAGCAGCAGGTCCTGAGTTGTCCTGTGTTAGCAGCAGGTCCTGTGTTGTCCTGTGTTAGCAGCAGGTCCTGAGTTGTCCTGTGTTAGCAGCAGGTCCTGTGTTAGCAGCAGTCCTGTGTTGTCCTGTGTTAGCAGCAGTCCTGTGTTAGCAGCAGGTCCTGAGTTGTCCTGTGTTAGCAGCAGGTCCTGTGTTGTCCTGTGTTAGCAGTGGGTCCTGGGTTGTCCTGTGTTAGCAGCAGGTCCTGTGAAGGTTATTTCACATCATTGTACCAGGAAAAAGGATCACGGACTGGGCGAGAGATTTTTTTCCAACCACTGCCAGCTGCTGTAATTGCAAAAATTGAAAGAGACCTACAAAACCTTGTGAATATACTAGAAATAGAAAGCAAAGGCAAGGGGCTGGAACTAAACAGCAGGAAGACTGAAGTCATGGTGATCAGTAAAAAACATGAAATCCCCTCATGCAAAATAACAGCAAATGGCACAATCTTGACACAGGTTGATAAATTCAAATACCTGGGAACGATCATTTCATCAGACGGCAGATGCACCTCAGAAATAGCCGGCAGAATCGGCCAAGCCAAAACAGCATTCAAGAAGATGACAAGCATTCTTACCAACAAATGCCTATCAATTAACATCAGGAAGAGAGTTCTTGAATGTTATGTAGAACTAATACTGTTGTACGGATGCGAGGCGTGGATAATCAACAAACAAAGCCAGAACAAGATTGAGGCAGCCGAGATGTGGTTTCTAAGAAGAATGTTGAGAGTTCCATGGACAGCAAAGAAAACAAACGAGACAGTCTTGATGGAGGCAGACACAAGTAGATCACTCATAAGGAAGATTAGGAAAAGACAGGCAACATTTATAGGCCATTTTATGAGGAAGGGGGATTTGGAGCACCTGGTCACAACGGGAAAGCTGGAGGGAAAGAGAGCACCGGGTAGACCCAGGGAGAAAATGCTGGACGGACTTACAGAGTGGCTGGGGACGAGGAGGTGGGAGAGATGCTAGGGGCAACGAGAGATAGAGGCAGATGGAAGTCCATGATCGCCAACGCCATGCAGCAGGGCACCTGATGATGATGATGACTGGAAGAATGACTGACATCACCACAAAGACAGACAGTGAAACCCGCAAAAAATGTCACACAAAGTCAGCACCACTACCAACAACAAAAGCATTGAAGCCACACACACACACACACACACACACACGCACACACACACACACACCCATCACAACACACACACACACACACACTACACACACACACACACACACACACACACATCACACACACACACGTGCACACACGCAGAGACAGTGATTGTATTATAGACACACGTTACCAGACATCGGACAACACAGAGACAGACAAGTTCAGCGTGTAGTGCAAGCTGAGGCCAGCACAGCGGGCAGGGCATCCACAAGACGTAAGCAGGGCTACGTGGTGTCTATTTTAACCCTTTGACTCCCACACCCACAAGCTGGTGGATAAGGGTGAGGGAAGCAAAGGGTTAAGAGAACTGTGATGGCACCACATCAGAAGAACAGATAGTGATCTAGATGTCATGGTAACAGACAACGAACACTAACATACCCAGCATACAACGGGTGACTCCAGTGTCATTCAGAATGATGCTCCATACATAGCCAATGACACCATCAGCAACAGGACAAAAAGGACAATGAATACATTAAGAGTCACCCTTCAAAAACCCTGACAGCAACATCATCAACACTCGTGAGGATACTCCATAAATAATAACCAAAATACCCAGTATCATATGAATCATTGAAACGACAAACAAGGACAAAGACAATGAATCAAAACAAAAATATCAGATAACCACACACGAGGACAAAGACACTGACCCAGAACACAAAAACACATCAGGTAATCACACAAAGACACAGATATTGACCCAGAACACAAAGACACATCAGGTAACCACACAAACACACAGATATTGACCAGAACACAAGACACATCAGATAACCACACAAGGACACAGATATTGACCAGAACACAAAGGCACATCAGATAACAACACAAAGACATAGATATTGACCCAGAACACAAAGACACATCAGGTAACCACACAAGGAGACATAGATTGACCCAGAACACAAAGACACATCAGGTAACCACACAAACACACAGATATTGACCAGAACACAAAGACACATCAGGTAACCACACAAACACACAGATATTGACCAGAACACAAAGGCACATCAGATAACAACACAAAGACATAGATATTGACCCAGAACACAAAGACACATCAGGTAACCACAAAAGAACACATATACATGTATTGACCCAGAACACAAAGGCACATCAGGTAACCACACAGACACAGATGCTGACCCAAAACACAAAGACACATCAGGTAACCACACAAGAAGACATAGATTGACCCAGAACACAAAGACACATCATTTAACCAAAGGACACAGATATTAACCCAGAACACAAAGACACAGTATTCACCCAGAACACAAAGACACATCGGGAAACCACACAAGGACACAGATATTCATCCAGAACACAAAGAGACATCAGATAACCACACAAAGACACAGATATTGACCCAGAACACAAAGACACATCAGGTAACCACACAAAGACACAGATATTAACCCAGAACACAAAGACACATCAGGTAACCACACAAAGACACAGATATTAACACAGAAAACAAAGAAACATCAGGTAACCACACAAGGATACAGATATTAACCCAGAACACAAAGACACATCAGGTAACCACATAAAGACACAGATATTAACCCAGAACACAAAGACACATCAGGTAACCACACAAGGACACAGATATTCACCCAGAACACAAAGACACATCGGGTAACCACACAAGGACACAGATATTCATCCAGAACACAAAGACACATCAGGTAACCACACAAAGACACATATATTGACCCAGAACACAAAGACACATCAGGTAACCACACAAAGACACAGATATTGACCCAAAACACAAAGACACATCAGGTAACAACACAAAGACACATATATTGACCCAGAACACAAAGACATATCAGGTAACCACACAAAGACACAGATATTGACCCAAAACACAAAGACACATCAGGTAACCAACACAATCACCAACAACGAACACACACACACTGAATCATCAACTGAAGAACTTCATCATCAAAGACGAATGAGAAGACCAGGAAGTACGGGTGCACACACACACACACACACACACACACACACACACACACACACACACATACACACACACACACACACACACACACACAACACACACACACACAGACATACACACACACACATACACACACACACACACACACTCACACACATACACACACACACATACACACATACACATACACATACACACACACATACACACACACACTCACACACATACACACGCACGCGCGCGCACACACACATAATAGAAAATACTCACACACGCGTGTGGACACGCACGTACGCATGCACGTACGCACGTGCACACACAAACACACACGCGCACACGCATAAACACACAGGCATGCACGTGCACACACAAACACACCGTCTAATATCACTCATAGTGAAAAGACGTTAAATCAAAGAACGAACACACAAAGACACACGCGCACACAGAAACACACACGCACACAAACACACAAACAGACAGACACTCACAGACACAAAACACACGCACATGCAAAGACACACGCACGCACGCACGCGCATATAAATGCACACATCCCTGCTGTTAATATAAAACAATATGCATGTGCGCGTGCATGTGTGTGTGCGTGTATGCGTGTGTACGTGTGCGTGTGTGTGTGTGTGCGTCTACGTGTGTGTGTGTATATGTGTTTGTGTGTGCGCGTGTGTATGTGTACGTACGTGTGTGTATGTGTGTGCATATGTATGTGCACGCGTGTGTATGTGTGTGCGCGTGTGTGTGAACGTGTGTGTACGTGTGTGCATCTTTGTATGTGTGTTTTTGTGTATATGTGTGTAAGTGTGTGTGATTGTATATATGTGTGTGATTGCATGTGCGTGTATGTGTGTGGGTGTGCCATATTTCTTTCTTATGATTTGTTGTTTACCTTTATTATGATTTTGCTTTGTTATTGTTTTTCGGCGGACAGACACAAGGCTGAAGACAAAAACAAAAACAACGTGTATACAATTCTCACCAGTCATTAACTCTACGTATATATGTATGTATGTGACCTCCCACCAAGAAATCAGTCTTAACTCGCAGTATGTGACCTCCACCAAGAAATCAGTCTTAACTCGCAGTATGTGACCTCCCACCAAGAAATCAGTCTTAACTCGCAGTATGTGACCTCCCACCAAGAAATCAGTCTTAACTCGCAGTATGTGACCTCCCACCAAGAAATCAGTCTTAACTCGCAGTATGTGACCTCCCACCAAGAAATCAGTCTTAACTCGCAGTCAGTCAAACAGCACTAGGAGCTGAACAGGTGACTGAGGATCTATCTGGGGGTGTTTTGACTTTTTCTCAAAATTGATTTCTGTAGACTATAATCTATCCCCCACAGACATTTTTTTTTGAAAAAAATATTATTAATCAATTTAAATATAAATCGGTATTTTAATGCACTGATCGCAGCAGAAAGAACGCAATTTCCTTCCAAAAGTACCTATTTTTGTCTCTTATTATGACCCGTAACCTGTACAGTACCCACACATGTAATATACTTTTAGAAAGCTCTTTGGTGCACCTTTCAGATAATGACAGCGAAAGTTAGAAATAAACTGGGTCAAAGTCACCAAATAAAGAAATTTAAGGAAAATGTGTTGGAGAGCACACAAAAACTTTAGAGGCCGTTTTCTCAAAATGGCCATCGTACAACTTAATGACTTTAAACATACATAACTTCTACGTTTTTTTCTTTAGTTCAAGCTTTATTCAAGTACCAAAATAATCAGCAAAATGTACACTTCCCAGTGATATGTATATCTCAAAATGCCCAAAATGCTTGTTAAGACTGATTTCGTGGTGGGAGGTCACATATATACAGTATATATATATATGTGTGTGTGTGTGTGTGTGTGTGTGTGTGTGTGTGTGTGTGTGTGTGTGTGTGTGTGTGTGTGTGTATGTCACTTGCCTACCACCAGGTCCAACAGAATCCTGTAGAAACAACGTCACACACTCATCCATCACTTGTACTTGAGAGCTGACAGGCATAATGTATGGCAACATAGACAGGTACACTGTTATAAAATTCAGGTCATGGTATATATGAATGCTCTGTCCGGAGTTCAGCCGTCACTCACAAGATAGCGACCAACGGATGGTCACGCCATACTGACCAGGTTTTCTTTTTATCAAAATGTTAAGGACGAAGATATTCTAAAGTCGTTCATTTTTCACCTCATGTTTGACATTGTTTGTATTATATTATAGTTCTGCTATGATGATGGCGATGAAGGTTGACATGTCTCTGCTTGACGCGTGTTTTTCTCTGTCTCGTGCTTTTGTGAAGCGCCTAGGGATGGTTCTTGTGAGATGAGTTGGTGTACAAACAATGATTCTTCTCCCTCTTCTTCTTCTTCTTTCTTTCTTTCTTTCTTTTTTCTTTCTTTCTTTCTTTCCTTCTTCTTCTCCTTCCTCTTCTTCTTTTTTTCTTTCTTTCTTTCTTTCTTTCTTTCTTTCCTTCTTTCTTTCCTTCTTCTTCTTCTATCTGTCTTTCTTTCTTTCTTTCTTTCTTTCTTTCCTTCTTTCTTTCCTTCTTCTTCTTCTTCGTCTTCTTTGTTTCTTTCTTTCCTCCTTATTCTTCTTCTTTCTCTTCTGTTTTCTTCCTTTTTTTCTTTCTTTCTTTCTTCTTCTTTTTCTTCTTCCTTTTTTTCTTTCTTTCTTTCTTCTTCTTTTCTTCTTTCTTTCTTTCTTCTTCTCTTTATTCTCCAGACTTTTTTCCACTACATCGTCACATTCATCATCATCATCATCAGGTGCCCTGCTGCATGGCGTTGGCGACCATAGACTTCCAACCATCTCTATCTCTCGTTGCCCCTAGCATCTCCCCCACCCTCCTCATCCCCAGCCACTCTGCAAGTCCGTCCAGCATTCTCTCCCCGGGTCTACCTGGTGCTCTCTTTCCCTCCAGCTTTCCCGTTGTGACCAGGTGCTCCAAATCCCCCTTCCTCATAAAATGGCCTATAAATGTTGCCTGTCTTTTCCTAATCTTCCTTATGAGTGATCTACTTGTGTCTGCCTCCATCAAGACTCTCTTTTGTTTTCTTTGCTGTCCATGGAACTGTCAACATTCTTCTTAGAAACCACATCTCGGCTGCCTCAATCTTGTTCTGGTTTTGCTTGCTGACTGTCCACGCCTCGCACATTGCCGGTACCAATCCTTGCCTTCCAGAGTCTTCTTTCTGTGGCCTCCTCCTCCTTCATTCCCGTTTGCTCCATGTTTTCCCCAGACAGTGTTGCGTCCTTGTCTATGGGCTTTCTGTCTTTCTGCTCCAAATTGCCATTTGCTTTGCTCTTTTCGTGCGTAGATGTCCTCTGCCTCCAAGCCATGTCCATGCCGTTCTGTCTTATCTCTCAGGCAGCTACATATTTCAGCCACCTCTAGTGTCTTTAGTAAATATTGATATGATTATTCAAGCAATCATTAATGTACTAGATTATAGCCAAGAAAGACTCACAGCGATGCCAAACACCATCAATGCCATTTTATGATAATTCAACATAAAACAAAGCCCACGTGACAAAATGGTGAACACAACAGCAGGTTCATGCTGATACAACATCCAAGAGACAGAGAGACAGAAAAAGACAGAACAAAACACACAGACAGACTACACTATAAAAACACACACACACAGACTGGTCAGAAACTTGGAATCTTTCCTTTAATGCTTCAAAATGTAAAGTCTTGTATTTAGGAAAAAGTAACCCTTGTAACAAATATTCTATGATAAACGATGGTAT
>JAPXFY010000030.1:47646350-47658850 GCA_030674185.1 Monoplex corrugatus | reverse complement strand
CAACCCGTCTTTTACCTGACCGCCCCCCTACCCCCTGCTCACTCATGAGATTGCCTGTGCAAAACGTGCCCGCCGCAGAGCAGAGCGCCCTGGCGCAAATCCAAACTCACTGTACATAGGCAACTTTTCCAAGCCTCTAAAACAAAAGTATCCACCCTCATTGCATCTGCAAAAACAAGCTATTTCCAAACCAAAATCCTGAACGCCTCTTCTTCAAGAGAACTCTTTACAACCATGAATCATCTCCTTGGCACACGAAAAGATTTACCTCTCCCAACAAAACACACAAATGAAGAACTCCCATCTGTATTCTCCAAGTATTTCACCACCAAAATACAAACTCTTCGTGACAGGCTTGACAGGACACCCTGTCAACCATGCCCACCTGACCCTTCCTTCTCTGGCACACCTCTTACTACTTTTACCCCAGTCTCACAAGAAGAAATTCTCAACACAATCAGATCCATGTCGTTCAAAACCTGCGAACTGGATCCTCTTCCAGGTTCTCTCTACTCTGACTGTCTCCCTACTCTCCTCCCATTCATCACTGACATCATCAACACTTCTCTTCAAACTGGAACTGTCCCAGATTCTTTTCAAGTCTGCTATTTTCACCCTCTCCTCAAGAAATACAATTTAGACCCAAATGAACTGAAAAATTACTGGCCTATCTCTAATCTCTCTTTCTTGTCAAAACTGCATTGAAAAGTTGTCCTCAACCAGCTGAACTCTCACCTGTCTGCCAACAATCTCCTCAATCCTTTCCAGTCAGCCTACCCCAGCGCCATAGCACTGAAACTGCCCTGCTACACATTCTCAA
This sequence comes from Monoplex corrugatus, assembly GCA_030674185.1. Taxonomy (NCBI): domain Eukaryota; kingdom Metazoa; phylum Mollusca; class Gastropoda; order Littorinimorpha; family Ranellidae; genus Monoplex; species Monoplex corrugatus. Next base: position 47,658,030 of record JAPXFY010000030.1, on the reverse strand, counting down.
CAATCTCCTCCTTGCAACTGATACTGGCAAAGTCTCTCTCCTCACACTCCTTGATCTCTCTGCAGTCTTCGATACCATTGATCATGGTATTCTCCTTTCTAGACTTCATCATACTTTTGCATCTCTGACATTGCTCTCTCCTGGTTCAATTCTTATCTATCAAACAGAAAACAAACTGTTCTCATTAATGGCACTTACTCTCAACCTGCATACCTGACCTGTGGTGTTCCACAAGGATCTGTCCTTGGCCCTGTTCTTTTCACTCTTTCACACCTCCCCCTGTCCACCATCATCAACTCCCACTCTATAAAACACCACTTCTATGCTGATGACACCCAACTTCTAGACAGTGACACACCAGACAATATACAGCGCTTGTTGACTCGCACCACTGAGTGTTACTCGGACATTAAGAACTGGATGACGTTCAACAAACTTCAGCTTAATGATGACAAGACAGAAGCTATCCTCATTGGCACCCGTCAGAAACTTTCTCAGCTGCCTCCTCTTTCTCTCCCATTATGTAACACATCAGTCCCAATTTCTGATTCAGCTAAAAACCTTGGTGTCTGCATTGACTCTACCCTCTCCATGAACAACTTTGTTTCTCAAACTGCCAGATCTTGTTACTATCACCTCCATCGTATAAGCCTGATCAGGAAGTATCTCTCTGTCGAAACAACTGCAAAACTCGTCCTCTCCTTCATGTCTCGCATTGACTATTGCAATTCACTCCTGTCTGGTCTTCCTGCCTCCACCATTCACATCCTGCAGCGCATTCAAAACAATGCTGCATGCCTTGTACTCAAAAAGAAAAAAGCTGACCACATATCTCCTCTCCTGGCACAACTTCACTGGCTCCCTGTATCAAAGCGCATACAGTACAAACTAGACACTATGTGCTACAAAAGCCTCAATAACGCAGCCCCTGATTACCTGTCAAGCCTACTTAAATCTATGTTCCCTCACGTACCCTCCGCTCTGCCTCCGATCCTCTGACTTTTCGCTTTCCATGCACTAAGCTCAATACCTATGGTCCACGAGCCTTCTCTGTTTCTGGTCCACTTTCCTGGAACAAACTTCCTCTCTCTGTCCGTCAGCAACCTACTTTTGTCTCCTTCAAGTCCGCTCTCAAAACTCACCTTTTCTCCTCTGCATAAAATCCTGACCTCACTCAATCCCCTCTGCAGCCTGTCTCCACTCGGAGGGGAATCACATTGTAATATATAATTGTATATAATATGCTCTCTATAATTTTGCATTGCTTTTATTCTTTCTCCCCATTTATAGTCGTGTGCGTGTGCGTGTGTGTGTGTGTGTGTGTGTGTGTGTGTGTGTGTGGTGTGGTGCGTGCGTGCGTGCGTGGTGTGTTGCGTGCGTGCGTGGTGTGTGCGTGCGTGCGTGTGTGTCTGTTTTAGCGCTTAGATTTGATTTTATCAAGATTTTACGCTATATAAAATATTGTATTGTATTGTATTGTATTGTATTGTATTGTATTGTATTGTATTGTATATATGTGTATGTTTGTGTGCATGCGTGCGTACATGTGTGTGTGCGTGTGCGTGTGCGTGTGTGTGTGTGTGTGTGTGTGTGTGTGTGTACGTGTACGTGTGTGTGTGTGTGTGTGTGTGTGTGTGTATGTGTGTGTGTGTATGTTTATTTGTGTGTATACGTCGGTGAGAATGTATGTATGAATATGTGTGTATGTGTGTATGTTTGTGTGCATGCGTGCGTACATGTGTGTGTGGTGGTGGTCTTTGCTTTAATGTCTATTCATTAAACTGATTTTAGACAAAAAGATAAAAGAAAAAAAAGGCTGGGGGCAGGGGAGGAATGAAGAGGATATAGGAAAAGAGTCAATGTTGATCTTGAGAAAAGACGATCCAGAAAACAACTGTTTCGAGGAAGGGGAAGGTAAAACTAACTAATAACGTTACCATAATTAGCGATTTAAACAAACAAACTGACAAAACAAAATTTATAAATGTATAGACTAAATGAAAAGAAATGAAACTTAAAAATTGGCTAACCATAACACTGAACAAGTGAAATAACATTTTAAAGATAATTCGCTATAGGACTTTTCAACAGGCAAACAAAAATTCATATATTAATGACGAAGAGGCAAATATGTCAGAAAATGTCTTCGTAGATAGAATAGGAACATGTCGTTTTACCCTGACGCAAGAAAGAATATGACTATGTGTTATCTTTTTTCCAGACAGACACACTATATTCCTGGTGTGTGTGTGTGCGTGTGCGTGTGTGTGCGTGTGTGTGTGTGTGTGTGTGTGTGTGTGTGTACGTGTGTGTGTGTGTGCGTGTGTGTGAGTGTATGTGTGTCTATGTGTTTAATTGTTATATATGTATGTGCGTCTTCATATAAACCCTTTTAGTTTAGTATACAAAGTAACAACGAACGAAGAAAGAAACAAACAAACGAACGAGAAAGAAGAAACAAACAAATGTGTGTCTTTGTGACAGTGTACCTGTACTCTTGCGTATAAGTGTGTGCGCGTGCAGATATGTGCATGTGTCTGTGTTTGTCTGTGTGTGTGTGTCTGTGTTGTTGTTGCAGTTGTTGGTGTTGTTACAAAAAGACGCACAGTATATGATTGATGAGAACGATGAAGAAGAAAAAAAGGGGTGACGCCGCATCTTATGTATGTGTGTCACATGGTAGTTGCTGTATGAAATTTACATAACCAGTTAGAAGAAAATGTAAATGTGTTGTGACAGACCTTAAGAATATACTAGAAATAGAAAGCAAAGGTAAGGGGTTGGAATTAAACAGCAGGAAGACTGAAGTCATGGTGATCAGTAAAAAACATGAAATCCCCTCATGCGAAATAACAGCAAATGGCACAACCTTGACACAGGTTAATAAGTTCAAATACCTGGGAACGGTCATTTCATCAGACGGCAGATGCACATCGGAAATAGCTGGCAGAATCGGCCAAGCCAAAACAGCATTCAAGAAGGTGACAAGCATTCTTACCAACAAATGCCTATCAATTAATATCAGAAAAAGAGTCCTTGAATGTTATATAGAACCAATACTGTTGTACGGATGCGAGGCGTGGACAGTCAGCAAGTAAAGCCATAGCAAGATTGAGGCAGCCGAGATGTGGTTTCTCAGAAGAATGTTGAGAGTTCCATGGACAGCAAAGAAAACAAACGAGACAGTCTTGATGGAGACAGACACAAGTAGATCACTCATAAGGAAGATTAGGAAAACACAAGCAACATTTATAGGCCATTTTATGAGGAAGGGGGATTTGGAGCAACTGGTCACAACGGGAAAGCTGGAGGGAAAGAGAGCACAAGGTAGACCCAGGGAGAGAATGGTGGACGGACTTGCAGAGTGGCTGGGGATGAGGAGGGTGGGGGAGATGCTAGGGGCAACGAGAGATAGAGATGGTTGGAAGTCCATGGTCGCCAATGCCATGCGGCAGGGCACCTGATGATGATGATGATGATGATGATTGTGATAGACTGCAACAGAGCGATATGCAGCATAATATGTACATTTCACGACACCCTGCTGCACACCCTAATACAGTTCACTATACACTATAACGTTGATACAATACGACACAATACAAATACTGTAACAGTGGGGTAAGATATGTGTTTCAGACATCGAGTGTCCTTTTCTTGGTGGTTGGTTGGGTGGTTGGTTGGTTGGTTGGTTGGTTGGTTGGTGGTTGGTTGGTGGTTGGATAGTAGGCGGAGGTGGTAGGTGGTAGGCAGGTAGACAGACAAGCAGTTAGTTTGTCAGTCAGTCAATCAGTCAGTCAGTCAGTCCAGTCAGTCAGTTAGTTAATCAGTTAGTCATTTAGTTAGTCAGTAGCTAACAGTAGCTTGTTATCTGGTTGGTTGATTGGGTTGGTTGGTTGGATTATTGTTGATGCTTACTTACTTACTTACTTACTTACTTACTTACTTACTTACTTACTTACTTACTTACTCAACTCACTCACTCACTCATTTATTTGCATAGTTGTTTGTTTGGTTGGTTAGTTGGTTGTTGCTTGGTTGATCATTTGGTTAGCAACTGAGTTAGTTTGACTGAATGTTTAATTGGTAAGTTGGCTGTTATTTGTTCATTATGCAGCTAATTATTTTCGCTAAGTAATTTTGGCATTTTGTTATTGTAGTATATGTTTTAAAAGTTTATTTGAATTATACAATCTTCATTAGAAAAATGGAATTGAAGTGAAGAATTTGAGAAACAAAAAGAAGAGAAATATATATGTATACATGGCTTTGAAATTCATTTTATATTTCATGTATCCTCTTTAAAAAAAAAAAAAAAACAGGACCACCAGAACGACGCCAACGGAAAGAGGAAGGCAGGGAACCAGAACCAAACGCCCAGCAAAGAGAATAACGGATCCCCCCAAACGAGGACATCGCACGTCCACAATGGACCGGACGACAGCCAGGGTGGTCCTGACCATCACCTGAACATTGGTCACGAGCCGGATGGACAGATCCTGCAAGCGTTGTCTGAAAGTCTGGACCTGGTGCAGTTGGCGTTGTCACAGCACAACAGGGCGCTGCCAGACGCTGGTCCTGATGATGATGGACCCAAGATGCACATAGACGCCTTAGACAACGCGGGGATAAATTTGGCCTTGGATGGCAAAGAGGAAGAGCTTGCCATCATGAAAGACAACACTTCCTTATAGAATCGCTAAGTAATTTTGGCGTTTTGTTATTGTAGCATATGTTTTAAAAGTTTATTTGAATCATACAATCTTAATTTAAAAAAATGGAATTGAAGTGAAGAATTTGAGAAACGAAAAAAGAAGAAATATATATGAAGACAGCAGCAGGGAAGTTTCAGTCTTTTTCTCAATTTTTTTTTGGTATCTAGTGTTTGTTTGCTTGTAATCTTACGCTTGACAAAGGCCAGTTGGCCGAAAATTTGCGCCTGTCTTGTTTTGTTGTATTAAATACGCGTTCATATTCTTCTTTCGTGTATTTTTTTCTGGTTCCTACATTTTTATAGACGTCTGTACGTAGGTTAGAATTGTTTATAAACAGAAGGACATGACACGTCTTTATAGATGTCTGTGCGTAGGTTAGAATTGTTTATAGACAACACGTCTTTATAGATGTCTGTACGTAGGTTAGAATTGTTTATAAACAGAAGGACAACACTTCTTTATAGATGTCTGTACGTAGATTAGAATTGTTTTTTAAACAGAAGGACAACACTTCTTTATAGATGTCTGTACGTAGGTTAGAATTGTTTTTAAACAGAAGGACAACACTTCTTTATAGATGTCTGTACGTAGGTTAGAATTGTTTATAAACAGAAGGAACAACACTTCTTTATAGATGTCTGTACGTAGGTTAGAATTGTTTATAAACAGAAGGACAACACTTCTTTATAGATGTCTGTACGTAGGTTTAGAATTGTTTATAAACAGAAGGACAACACTTCTTTTATAGATGTCTGTACGTAGGTTAGAATTGTTTATAAACAGAAGGACAACACTTCTTTATAGATGTCTGTACGTGGTGTAGAATTGTTTATAAACAGAAGGACAACACTTCTTTATAGATGTCTGTACGTAGGTTAGAATTGTTTATAAACAGAAGGACAACACTTCTTTATAGATGTCTGTACGTAGGTTAGAATTGTTTATAAACAGAAGGACAACACTTCTTTATAGATGTCTGTACGTAGGTTAGAATTGTTTATAATCAGAAGGACAACACTTCTTTATAGATGTCTGTACGTAGGTTAGAATTGTTTATAAACAGAAGGACAACACATCTTTATAGATGTCTGTACGTAGGTTAGAATTGTTTATAAACAGAAGGACAACACGTCTTTATAGATGTCTGTACGTAGGTTAGAATTGTTTATAAACGAAGGACATGACACACGTCTTTATAGCAGAATGCAAAAAAGAACGCTTGTTTATGCATGTAAGTACAAAGTAACGGAAGGTAAATATTCTTAACCTAAAAGGAGAGCAAACATAAGGACGTATTAAAGACAGAATTAACTGTCCAGTCTGATGAAGTGAGAGTAAGATATTGCCACAGGCCCAAGGAATGGACAGCAGGGTTGTCTTTCCTTTAAAGACACCAACAAACAAACCGAAGCGGGCAGAGCGGACCTTTTACTTGACTCAACAAACTGCCTGGTGTGAAATCATCATCTTCAGGTGCCCTGCCGCTTGGCGTTGGCGACCATGGACTTCCAACCATCTCTATCTCTCATTGCTCCCAGCATCTCCCCCACCCTCCTCATCCCCAGCCACTCTGCAAGTCCGTCCACCATTCTCCCCCTGGGTCTACTTGGTGCTCTCTTTCCCTCCAGCTTTCCCGTTGTGACCAGGTGCTCCAAATCCCCCTTCCTCATAAAATGGCCTATAAATGTTGCCTGTCTTTTCCTAATTTTCCTTATGAGTGATCTACTTGTGTCTGCCTCCATCAAGACTGTCTCGTTTGTTTTCTTTGCTGTCCATGGAACTCTCAACATTCTTCTGAGAAACCACATCTCGGCTGCCTCAATCTTGCTCTGGCTTTGCTTGTTGGCTGTCCATCGCCTCGCATCGTCCGGTAGGGACTGGTGTGAAATACAAAGGTAAAATAAAACCTTTTAACCAAGACAACAAAAATGATATAAAGAATAATTTCAAAAAACTAAAAGACTACTGGGGTCAGAGGAATGGGGGGTGGGGGTTGGGGTTGGTGGGGCAGACCAGAGACCGTTTATCGAGCGCTTTGTCAGTTTTCAGAAGTTTCAATGGCAAAGTTCTATTCTGTGTATATCTCGTTAGACGTGCTGCCGGGACAAACAGTAGGAAACTGTGTAGACACAAACATGCACAGCCAGCCACAGAAACCTGGCTCTGCCTCTCTGCCTCTCTCCCTCGCCGGGATCGGCGGTAAAAGCCGCGTGCGTTCCATGTCACAAGTCTTCTCCAGGTCAGACGATTTAGACATCTGTGGGCGACCTCCTGGATCCCCAGACCACAGACATCAGCGATGTTCTTGAAACAGGAGGTGTGCGGTCGTCCCTTTCTTCTCCTCGCCTCAACTTTCCCCTGCAGGACTGTTGACATCAGATCTGTTTTGGTGTTTCTGATCGCATGGCTACGGTTCACTCTTGTTGACGTTTTCAACTTTCTTTTGTTGACGTGTTTCAACTTTCTTTTGTTGACGTGTTTCACTCTTTTGTTAGTGTTCAACTTTTTTTGTGACTGTTAGCAGCTGAGTTAACATACAGTTCCTTTAATACGCTATCGTTTGTTCTTCTGTCTGTCCGTTTGACTCTGAGAAGCCATCTATAGAGCCACGCTCCACAAAGTGTAGATATATCGTGTAAACAACCAACAAAACACCCAGCAAAGGTTAGAAAAAAGAAATATGTGAAAGAAAAATACAAAGACAAAAATTTATATTATTTTAGCGTAGAGAAGCAATCGGGTACGGTCCAATATTTCAGTCGGAACTTAAACAACACAAATTTCTTTAAATATGTTTGAGGGAGACACTGCTGTGGAGAAGAACATATTGAAAAAGTGCAAGCGATGGGGGCGACAGAAAGGTGTTTTGTATCTGCTTGCTTGTTTTTCTCTGTTCTTATTTGCTTCTGGTGATTATTGCAAGAAAGACAACCCTCCTTTCGTTATGTCAGCACTAGAATATGTAGGTGCATTTACTCCCCTTGAAAATGCTGACACATGCAGTAAATGGTAGAATAACCCTAAATAAAAATTAAAAAGATAAATGGCTTTAGAACGGGAAGCGCGAACACAACGAAAAATGCCTTTGAAACCAAGTTGAAAGAACAATATTTCTTCATGAAACGCACACACAAAACACACACACACACACACACACACACACACACACACACACACACACACACACACACACACACACAAAAAAAACACATACACACACGCACAACACACAAACACACATACACACACACAAACACAAACACACAACACACACATACACACACAAAACACAATACACACACAAATATACACACACAACACACACACACACACACACACACACACACACACACACACACGCACGCGCACACACCTACCACACACACACACACCACACATCATACACACACACACACACACACAACATACACCACACACACACACACACACGCACACACACACTCTCACACACGCATACACTCACACACACACACACACGCATACACACACACACACAAACAAAGAAACAAACAGGTAAACAAACAAACAAATGTCCTTTTAGACGCAAAGAAAACAACAAAACTTTGTAGAAGAAAAGAAAACGGATAACATTTTTTAAGTCAAAAGCAAAATGGGCAAACGTATTTGAAAAAATGAACTAATTTATCGTTTTGTGTGCAGGAAATTGACATTGTGTGTGGGCATGTATACCAAAGCATAAAACTACGGAATTATCCTCTAGTAGCAGAAATGAAAAGACGAACACTTTTTTTTTAAAGAAAAGTTAAGAACAATGTTTTTTAAGATTAAAAATGCAGTTGTTCGTCTAAATGGAAACGTGAAACTGTCAGGTATATATTATATAAACAAAAGGAAAGGACAATATATTCCGATTAGCAGGCAGTAAATGTGACCTCCCACCACGAAATCAGTCTTAACTCGCAGTCAGTCGAACAGTACTAGGAGCTGAAAAGGTGCCTGAGGGTCTATCTGGGGTGTTTTGACTTTTTCTCAAATTGATTTCTGTAGACTATAATTTTCCCCCACAGAAATGTTTTTTCTTCGAAAAAATATCATAATCATTTAAATCGGTATTTTAATGCACTGATCGCAAGCAGAAAGAACGCAATTTCCTACCAAAAGTACCTATTTTTGTCTCTTATTATGAACCGTAACCTGTACAGTACCCGCACATGTATATACTGATGGAAAGCTCTTTGGTGCACCTTTCAGATAATGACAGCGAAAATTAGAAACAAACTGGGTCAAAGCCACCAAATAAAGAAATTTCAGGAAAATGTGTAAGAGAACAAACAAAAACTTTAGAGGCCGTCTTCTCAAAATGGCGTCAAACAACTTAATGACTCTAAACATACATAACTTCTACATTTTTTGGAGTACAAGCTTTATTCAAGTACCAAAATCATCAGCAGAATGTACACTTTCCAGTGATATGTATATCTCAAAATGCCCGAAATGCTAGTTAAGACTGATTTCGTGGTGGGAGGTCACAAATAGACACTGTGTTTTCAAGTAAAGTGTGTTGCTGTCTTCAACAACCAACCCCGTTTTTTTTTTTCATTTTGTTTCTGTTCTGTTCTGTTCTCTTCTGTTCTGTTCTTTTTGAATATACCATTGAATAATAAGTTTTATATCGACACAAACGGATGCTGTCTATGTCTGTTGTCAATATGTATGTGTGTATGTATGCATGTATGTATGTATGTACACATGTATGAACGTATGTATATGTACGTATGTATGTATCGAAGTATCTCGTAACACTGCGTCTTATCTGTATGTGGATGTATATATATATATATATAATATATATATATATATATAATTATATATGTATGTATACCAAAAGAAATAAGAGGGAAGCAGGGAGAATTTATATAATATTAATCAACGGACATAACTCTGAGAATTATCTCCCATGTTGTACTTCTCAAATCTAGCACAGTTTGCGCTACCCATTCAGCTAGCATAGAAGCAGATACAAAGTATTTACAGTTTGCGCTACCCATTCAGCAGCATAGAAGCAGATACAAAGTATTACAGTTTGCGCTACCCATTCAGTTAGCATAGAAGCAGATACAATGTATTTGCACTTTGTATCTGCTTCTATGCTAGCTGAATGGGTAGCGCAAACTGTGTTAGATTTGAGAAGTACAGCATGGGAGATAATTCTCAAGAGTTATGTCCTTTGATTAATATACATATATATATATTATATATATATATAAAATATGTGTGTGTGTGTGTGTGTGTGTGTGTGTGTGTGTGTGTGTGTGTGTGTGTGTGTGTGTGTTACATAGAGATAGAGACGAAACAGTATGTGTACAGAAGAGACAATGTAAAGGCGTAAATATGTTCTCTCTCTCTCTCTCCTCTCTCTCTCTCTCTCTCTCTCTCTCTCTCTCTCTCTCTCTCTCTCTCTCTCTCTCTCTCTCTCTCTCTCTGTGTATATATCGAGGGTTGACAACCAGAACCAAGTATCTCGATTTTCTGATAGTTTACAGGAGACGATTTTTAACTGGTTTTCAGGAAGAGATTATATCTACATTTTGAGATACTGGCATTTGGTTTTATCGGTAACCGATCAAAAATCAGTATCATGGCAGAAACAAAGTCCACCAAGTGAAAGATCACATCAAAAGCAACAGTTCAGTATAAAAAAGTGAAAACTGACAAAAAAGTGAGACACTGGATATACAGATATATATGCCGTGGAGTAAACAATGTAATCTTTGATCCATTTGGCAACACAAATGTTCGATGTGCCCAGATGGACGTTTCAGTGCTACTTAGGGCTTAAGGCCGGCGTAAATATAAGACATGTTCACCAATGCCAGCCAGTACTGTTGGCGCCGTTTCTACAGCACACCGTCAGTCAGGTTGTTATCCTGCCTTTGTTTACACTGATGTTTTCTCTGTGAGCATAAGATGCTGCTTGGGCCATCATTACAGAGCTTTAGCTTCCTAGATATGTATGTACATGTATGTGTGCATGTTAGGGCTGTAACAAACACTCCAGTCACATAAATATTTTTAAAAAATACCTTGTTTGTAAAAGATCCTTTAGAGTATAAAACACAACGTTTCGAGCCCAGGCCTTGTCAAGTGCCAGGCCCACTTGACAAAGGGCCTGGGCTCGAAACGTTGTGTTTTATAATCCAAAGGATCTTTTACAAACAAGGTATTTTTTAATATTTTGTTTTTACCCTCAAGATCCAGCAGTCATATTGTGTTTTAACTCCAGTCACATATTCCCCTCTGCATAGAAATGTTTTGTATTTCTGGCAGCGTGTGTTGTTGTTGTTGTTGTCAGTTTACGTTGTTGAAACAAGAAGTGTTGTACCACGTCTACCGATTTTAGGACTCCCTCTTTGCTCAGTCAAGTCGCTGGCTTCAATGCTCAGTGGAATAACTATAGATCATGTTCCCTGTGTCAAAAAAAATACAGACTTTCCTCATGACATGTTTCTTAAATATTGATGTACATAATGAAATCATCATTGATTGGAATATTGTTTTATATATGTTTTTGTAGGCTGTATGTTTTCTTTTCTTTCTTTTTTTTATGTAAACAATTATGAATTGAATTTTTTTTTCTTTTTCTTGTTCTGTTCTGTTACAACATTGTTTGTTGATATCTATTCTTGTTAAAAATGAATAAAAAATTTTTTAAAAAGGTGAAAAAAAAAGTGGCTGGTTTCATACTTCAAGGGGAGGGAGGGAGGGAGGGAGACCTGTGCCAGTGAAGTGCTAAGAGCTTTTCAGTCCTGCCGAATGAGATGCAATGAAATGATGTGTAAATGTAGATATGTCGTGTGTGTACAAAATGATCGGGAGACATCTCATTGTCTTTTGTCAATAATGTTTTGTCATCACTTCCTGAATAAACAGAATATGACTATGTATGTGTGTTTGCATAGTGGATGGAGGGGGGATGGAGGAGG
>JAPXFY010000030.1:47641350-47643850 GCA_030674185.1 Monoplex corrugatus | reverse complement strand
ATCTATTGTCTATCTATCTATATATTATCTATCTATCACCTATCAATCTATCTATCTGTCTTTCTATCTATCTATCTGTCTTTCTTTCTATCTATCTATCTATCTGTCTTTCTATCTATCTATCTGTCTGTCTGTCTCTCTGTCTCTCTATATATGCATATACGTGTGTGTGTGTTTGTGTGCGTGAGAGAGAGACAGAGACAGAGAGTCAAACCAGACACACAATTCCACACATACACTCACACACACACACACATACATACACACATACACTCACGCATACTCGCACATACACATACATACACAGACAGACAGACAGACAGAGAAAGAAAGACATACAAGACAGAAAGAGGCAAAGATAGAACAGAGACACAGACAGAAACAGACAGAGAGAGGAGAACGTTGTGAACAAAAATATTCTTGCCTGTAGATTGTCACATAAAACATGAAATCCCCTCATGCAGAATAACAGCAAATGGCACAACCTTGACACAGGTTAATAAGTTCAATGCCTGGGAACGGTCATTTCATCAGACGGCAGATGCACATCGGAAATAGCTAGCAGAATCGGCCAAGCCAAAACAGCATTCAAGAAGATGACGAGCGTTCTTACCAACAAATGCCTATCAATTAACATCAGAAATTCCTTGAATGTTATATAGAACCAGTACTGTTGTACGGATGCGAGGCGTGGACAGTCAGCAAGCAAAGCCAGAACAAGACTGAGGCAGCCGAGATGTGGTTTCTCAGAAGAATGTTGAGAGTTCCATGGACAGCAAAGAAAAACAAACGAGACAGTCTTGATGGAGGCAGACACAAGTAGATCACTCATAAGGAAGATTAGGAAAAGACAAGTAACATTTATAGGCCATTTTATGAGGAAGGGGGATTTGGAGCACCTGGTCACAACGGGAAAGCTGAAGGGAAAGAGAGCACCAGGTAGACCCAGGGAGAGAATGCTGGACGGACTTGCAGAGTGGCTGGGGATGAGGAGGGTGGGGGAAATGCTGGGGCAACGAGAGATAGAGATGGTTGAAAGTCCATGGTCGCCAACGCCATGCGGCAGGGCACCTGATGATGATGATGATGAGATTGTCACCACATTTGATTGATACATTCACTCTCCATTCACTGACCGTGAATGCATAAGCAAGGACCAGGTAGTCCTGTAACGGAAAAAGTCACCTGGCTGGTTCAGTATGCAGACATCACCTCTTGATGGGTGATATACATTATATATATACTCCCACTGTGCTCGAACATATATCACTAAACGAACGACTTATACGTGGCTTCAAGCGGTAGGGTTAACACCTAAGCAAGAAATTATTAATCTAAGTGAAGGTGGTCCTTAAACCTCGAGGTCAGGATGAGTGGGGGTGAAGTGGTAGAGACCTCAGTCTTTCCTCGGAGCAGCAAAACTCTGCCCATATCATTTTTTTCTTCAAGCTTTACTTTCCCGAACTTTTAAAGAATATCAGATACCCTGAATAGCTAGGGACACTGGAAGCCACATGCACAAAACTTGGCCTGAACACCAATCTACGTGGTAAGGTGGTTGCCACAACACACTACTGACGGACAGGTCTTGAATTCAAACACCTCAGGCAGAAACAGCGCGTGTGGACTGTTGGGAGAACTAGCACAAAGTTGTACAGGTTTCATACTGCCCCAAGGCAAAGACAAAAAGTGCCCGTGTGACCACTGGTCTGTCCAACCGTAGTCAGACACCTGACTGTCTTGTGGCTCGTGGAAGATGAAACAGACAGGTAGACAAGCTGGACACTCGGGAGGTCTGGTAGACCTGATTCCAAGAAAACTTCAGGTCTTTGCTGCCACTGTACGTCCTGCTGGAGTCACCTGAACGTGTTGGCTTGATGCTGTCTGGGAAACTCATCGCTTTACATTCACCGATATCAGTTGTGATCCCACGTAGTGGAACGCCTGTTTGTTGACCTCTTGAATGGAGAGTGTTATAGCATGGTTTATACACACACCCGCACACACAGGTACACATGCATATCCATACACACATTCACATAGAAACATACACTCACAGAGAAAGAAAAAGAGAGAGAGAGAGTCAGACACACACGCACACACACACACACACACACACACACACACACACACACACACACACAGATGGACAGACAGCTAGGCAGAGATATACAGATAGAAAACACACACACACACACACACACACACACACACACACACACACACACACAGATGGACATACAATAGGCAGAGATATACAAATAGAAAACAGACACACACACACACACACACACACACATAAATGCCACACAAGACACACAATACACACACGCACGCACGCACGCACACACACACGCACGAACACACACACAAAACAGACGCATACGTCATCAGACTATAAAAGAGGACAGACAGTTGAAAGAGAGCGATGTAGGAATAACACAAGTAGAACCTTGATTACTTGTTGAACAGTTACCTTTCTTCGATAGCAAACCTGCAC
>JAPXFY010000030.1:47633850-47636350 GCA_030674185.1 Monoplex corrugatus | reverse complement strand
AGATGCATTCTGTACGATGCTGTATCTTGAGGTCATTGTTCTTGGCTGTCTGGGTCACAAGATGCATTCTGTACGATGCTGTATCTTGAGGTCATTGTTCTTGGCTGTCTGGGTCACACGATGCATTCTGTACGATGCTGTAACTCGAGGTCAATGTTCTTGGCTGTCTGGGTCACAAGATGCATTCTGTACGATGCTGTAACTTGAGGTCATCTTGGCTGTCTGGGTCACAAAATTTATTCTGTACGATGCTGTAACTTGAGGTCATCTTGGCTGTCTGGGGCACAAGATGCATTCTGTACGATGCTGTAACTTGAGGTCAATGTTCTTGGCTGTCTGGGTCACAAGATTCATTCTGTACGATGCTGTAACCTGAGGTCATTGTTCTTGGCTGTCTGGGTCACAAGATGCATACTGTACGATGCTGTAACTTGAGGTCATCTTGGCTGTCTGGGGCACAAGATGCATTCTGTACGATGCTGTAACTTGAGGTCATTGTTCTTGGCTGTCTGGGTCACAAGATGCATACTGTACGATGTTGTAACTTGAGGTCATCTTTGCTGTCTGGGGCACAAGATGCATTCTGTACGATGCTGTAACTGGAGGTCATATAGTGTGAGAAGTCAGTGAAGACTGTAATAAGTGAAATACTTTGGTGAGTGAAAGGTTTAACCATAATGGGTCACTTAGTTCTGATAACTTGATGGCGAATAGTGATTAACCCTGGTTGAAATATCGATGTGTGGGGGCTGTGAATGCTTTTGTAAGTTTCTCAGTTTGCAATGGTTATTGATTGCGCAATGCAAATCGAGTTATATTCACTGCATAGACAAAGAATAACCTGCAACTGATCATTTTGTGAACGTGTGTTATGTGTAACCCTAATATGTATACATTGATATATGTTGTGTGTATTTCTGTAATGGTGATTAATTATGCTATGTACATCAACATGTAAAGATTGATGTGTGTTATGTGTATACCTGTAATGGTGATTAATTATGTATATCAACATGTGAAGATTGATGTGTGCATATATGTCTGTAATGGTGATTAATTATGTACATCAACATGTAAAGATTGATGTGTGTTATGTGTGTATCTGTAATGGTGATTAATTATGTACATCAACATGTAAAGATTGATGTGTGTTATGTGTGTATCTGTAATGGTGATTAATTATGTACATCAACATGTAAAGATTGATGTGTTATGTGTGTGTCTGTAATGGTGATTAATTATGTACATCAACATGTAAAGATTGATGTGTGTTATGTGTATACCTGTAATGGTGATTAATTATGTACATCAACATTTAAAGATTGATGTGTGTTATGTGTATACCTGTAATGGTGATTAATTATGTACATCAACATGTAAAGATTGATGTGTGTTATGTGTGTATCTGTAATGGTGATTAATTATGTACATCAACATGTAAAGATTGATGTGTGCTATGTGTGTGTCTGTAATGGTGATTAATTATGTACATCAACATGTAAAGATTGATGTGTGTTATGTGTATCGCTGTAATGGTGATTAATTATGCTGTGTGAACTAATATACAGCATGTACACGCTGCTGAAACAGAGACGTATGCGCTGGTTCGGCCATGCCGTGCGCATGGACGACCGACGGATCCCTAAAGACCTCCTCTACGGAGAACTTGTGCAGGGAAAACGTCCCACAGGCAGACCACAGCTGCGATTCAAAGACGTGTGCAAGGGGGACCTAAAAGCCTTGAACATCGACAAGAACAACTGTGAAGCAACAGCCCTCGAACGGTCAGACTGGAGACAGACTGTGCAGAAAGGTCTCTCCAAGTTCGAAGAGACACTCGCTCAGCAGCACGAGGAAAAGAGAATGAGAAGAAAGGCTGCAGCCCAGACAGACAGACCAGCGTCAGACTTCATCTGTGCCCTCTGCCACAGGGACTGTCATTCCCGCGTCGGACTGGCCAGCCACACCCGACGCTGTACCAGAATAAACACCAAGAGCGCAACTCCATAGTCTTCCGAGACTGAAGGATGCCTATATAAACAAATATGTATAGATGGAAATACGTGTATAATTGCAATACCAGTGGTAGTTGTATTGTTGATGCATTGTTTTCTTAAATAGACTTTTTTTCCATTTATCTTTTCCGAGAAGGCAGGCTTGACGTGGTTGGACGCCTCAGCCTTGTAATTTAAAGGTCTTTTGATGGTATAATGGCTACCTGGTTGAACCTAGCTCTCAGTTACAAAAAAGGCCACTTACTGCGTAGCTTTCATCGGCGATCCAGCCGACTTCTTCAGCGCAACTGCTGGGTTGAGAACTGGCTTCAGTGCGCACCGCCGTGAGCGAACTCACGACAGTGCGACTGAATAAGTAAGGAGTACACCGATGGCAGGTTGTGTCGGCCCCGGTCACGGTTGAGGGTGGGGTTCCTTGCGGCGATGTAAACTGCCTCCTTTACTCCGCTCTGGAACCATCTTGCTTCTTTGTCGAGAACTTGCAC
>JAPXFY010000030.1:47611350-47631350 GCA_030674185.1 Monoplex corrugatus | reverse complement strand
CGTATTATCAAGCTAACTTGGACCCCGGAGCTTAAATATACCGGAATGAAGCGTTTTTTTCCAAACACCCCTTATTAATTAAACAATATCTAAATCATGTGTCAAAATATAAGATTACATTTGACAGACTGACGATCAAACAAAACATTACATCATGATTTGAAAATATTATGTCATTAACCTTCCGGTTTTTGTTTGTTTGTTTTTGCTGCTGCTGCTGCTGCTGCTGTTGTTGTTGTTGTTGTTGTTGTTGTCGTTGTTGTCGTTGTTGTTGTTGTTTTTGTTGTTGTTGTTGTTGTTGTTTCACATTTTCATGGTCACTAGATACAAAATCAATCTCTTACGTGAGATCTTTTGCTGCCTTTCTGTTGAATAAAGCCCAGAAGGTTTCTCTGTACCGTGACCCCATGGTATAATACACGAAAATGTTAAAACTGGAATTAACGAACGTGGACGCTTCACTAATCCACAGAGCAGTTAAGTACAAGTTCTGGTATCGTCCATCTTCCCTCATTTCTGGGACAAACAGCCGACTGATGCCAGTCAGAGAAGAAAGAGATACACAGGCGACGAACAAGATGGAGTTACCGACCAACATCCTGGTTAGCGCCACTTCCTTGGGAGACAGTGATGACGATGTCTCTATACGCCACGTCACAATCTGACGAAGTTTTACAACGGTAATTATCGTTGATGTGATTACAGCTGTAAAAGTCGTGACAGGTATGAAAACACTAAATACAAAACCATCCAGAACTGTAACAAATCTTCTATGCTTGCGGTCAAATTCTCCAACAAGTGTTGTAATCACTACATGAGATTCAGGATCATAGACACATCCAATTCGAAATCGGAAGGCCACTATGAAAAATAAACCAATCACTACCACATACACAACAATGATGATAGCAGCCATAGTTCTGGTGCACATCACAGTCTGGAATTGGAGTGGTCTCAGAACACAGTAACATCTGTCCAAAGCTATAATGGCAGAAATGACGGAGAGACAAAAAAGAAGCCCACAAGGCCGGCCATATTCAGATTTAAAAGTACCGTCATCATCGGACCGTATCTTTCATCACTGACGAACTGCAAATACAGTTGTACTCCATGGAGTAGCATGGACATTACTAAGTGCAGTTCATCAGCTAAGGACAAAGCAAACAGACACAGGTTGACACGATCCTTCAGACCCTGTTTGTAGAACACCGCCATGTTGATGACGTTGGCTGGTCCACCAATCAGAAACATCAGTACCAGCAAATTGTCTTTAAATCTCAGCGAAATTGTTTCAGCTTCAGCGGTTAAAATGTTGTCAGGGTTGTTCCAGGGTAAGTAGTCCATCTCACTAAATCTGACCAGAACACACTCGTCTGGGAATGACATGTTTTGACCAAAGGTTGGTGACCCACTGTCCAGTGGTACATTAGATTGGATGGTAGCAGTGTCATTGTCACTCACAAGCTGAAGAGAAGCATTCACCATGACACCGTTCAGATTGTGATTCCTGTTGTGTATTTGGTTCCTACTCCTGATGTTATGAAGTGGATTCCTGCTGCTATGTATTGGATTCCTGCTGTTATGTACTGGATTCCTGCTGTTATGAATTGGATTCCTGCTGTTATATATTGGATTCCTGCTGTTATGTATTGGATTCCTGCTGTTATGTATTGGATTTCTGCTGTTATGTACTGGATTCCTGCTGTTATGTATTGGATTCCTGCTGTTATGTACTGGATTCCTACTGTTATGTATTGGATTCCTGCTGTTATGTACTGGATTCCTGCTGTTATGTATTGGATTCCTGCTGCTATGAATTGGATTCCTGCTGTTATGTACTGGATTCCTGCTGTTATATATTGGATTCCTGCTGTTATGTACTGGATTCCTGCTATTATGAATTGGAATCCTGCTCTTATGAATTGGATTCTTGTTGTTATGTATTGGATTCCTGCTGTTATGAATTGGATTCCTGCTGTTATGTATTGGATTCTTGTTGTTATGTATTGGATTCCTGCTGTTATGAATTGGATGTTATCAATTGGATTCCTGCTGTTATGTATCAGCACACCTTCTGCAACTGTAGGATTTGTACATAACTGTTTTGTATAACATTTTTCCACCCCAACAAAATCACGTGAAACTGATTGAGATAGAAAAGATTAAGTATGTACGTGTGTGTGTTTATGTGTGTGTGTGTGTGTATGTTTGTGTGTGTGTGTTTATGCATGTGCGTGTGTGTGTGTGTGCGTGTGTGTGTTTATGTGTGTTTGTATGAGTTTATGTTTTTATGTGTGTGTGCGTGTGCGAGTGTGTGTGCGTGTGTGTGCGTGTTTGTGTGTGTGTGCGTGCGTGTGTGCGTGCGTGTGTGTGTGCGTGTGTGTTTGTGTGTGTGTGTGTGATGATGATACAATTACAATAATACAGCGTAATAATAACAATAATAATAATAATAATAATCATGATAATAGGCCTCCATCAGTCAGCGTCAAATATGGATGATGTGCCCTAGTGTCGTGTAGAGTTGAGCTGGTGCATCTGGAGCAGCGTCGGCTGTGGCTGGTAAGGCCGATGTAGGAAAGTCTCTGAGACATTGGATACATGTATGGATGCTGGTCATGGGGTTGCCTTCACAGGACCCTATTTTCCACCTGGCTCTTTTTTTTCCCCTCAGCTAAGGTCTGGGTCCTATTTTACTCCAACCTGACTTGTTTCTGGAGCACACTGCACCATCTGTTGCGATCAGCTGCTATGTCTTCCCAGCTAAATCTGACCAGATGTGTTGACGTCCACAGCTTTCGTGTCGCGTTTACGGACGTCTTTGTAATGTATCTGGGAGCGGCAATGTTTTGATGGAGGATGTCTGCATGACACTTCGTGTTGAGGCTTTGTCTCAAAGTAAGAGTTGGTCACACAGAAGCCATGATAGGAACAACGCTCTAGGACGTGCTGTTCATTGATTTTACAAGCTCCGAAACGTCCAAGGCATGAAGGCCAAGAGTCGTGATCGGCATCCACTCTAGTCGCCAAAGAGGACAAGATGTTCTTTGTTATGGATATTCTTGATAGTGTCACTGACGTGTTGGCATAAAACTCGTCATTTGCCTCTGGTGTAGATGTTAGGGTAGGAGCATAGGCACTAATAAGAGTGACTGGGCCATCAGACGTGTGGAGATGGAGAGTCAGCAGGCGTTCAGATCCCTTGTCACCTGGATCAACCATTTTCAGCAGTGAGTTCTTTACAGTAGATCTAACGCCATGTTCTCTGTACACCTCAGCACTATTCCCTTGCCAGAAGGTGTAGTTTTTTTCTCCTTGAGTGTGCCTGAGTCAGCTTGACGTGTTTCTTGCAAGGCAGCAGTCTACCTGTAGTCTCGGGAGTTCGTCCTTGCTGACATCTGTCTTTCTTGCATCGCTGATGTCTTGGAGGTTCTCTGACAGCCCTGTTGTCATTGTACGGACGTTCCAACATCCTAGTATGAGATCTGGCCTCTTGTTTGGTTTGGTTTTCTTTCTTTTTTGCCTGGTGCAGGTCTTGCCGTCTGATAGCAATAATGATGATAAGAAGAAGAAGAAGAACAACAACAACAAGAGGAATGGTAATAATGATGATATTGATACTAATGAGGGTTTATTTCGCTCAGCATCCCAGGAAACAAACTCTTCAGTACTTGCTGTCCACAGAAGAACGATATTACACGTAAGGACACAAATCAAGAATAAATCAAGAATATAAGCTTCCTATGACAGAACAAGAATAAAAAGAAAACACGATAGTATCATATGCTATGATATGATGCGGGAACACTCTGCAATATGAACGCACACGCATATATCTACATAGCTACCCACACAGAATTAGGCAGGCATGTACACACGCAACGGAAACAGAAAAACGCCTACACAGAGGTTGACTGCCAAACGCATATACAATGACGATGACTAGGAGTTAATGAAGTTTGTAACGAACTGGCTGAACGCGATCATCATCATCATCAGGTGCCTTGCCACATGGCGTTGGCGATCATGGCCTTCCATCTGTTTCTATCCCTTGTTGCCGCAAGCATCTCTTCCACCCTTTCGGTCCTCAGCCACTCTGCAAATACGTCCAATATTTAATCTCTGGGTCTATACCTGTTGCTCTCTTTCCCTCCTGCTTTCCTGTTGTGACCAGGTGCTCCAATTCCCCTTTCCTATAAAATGGCCTATAAATGTTGCCTGTCTTTTCCTAATCTTCCTTGCTAATGATCTTCTTGTGTCTGCCTCTATTACGACTGTTTCGTTTGTTTTCTTTGCTGTCCATGGAACTCGCAACATTCTTCTTTGAAACCACATCTCGGCTACCTCAATCTTGTTCTGGCTTTGCCTGTTGACTGTCCACGCCTCACAACAGTATAACATTATCGGTTGTATATAACATTCAAGAACTCTCTTCCTGATGTTAATTGATAGGCATTTGTTTGAGAGAATGTTTTTCATCTTCTTGAATGCTGTTTTCGCTTGGCCGATTCTGCTGGCTATTTCTGATGTGCATCTGCCATGTGGTGAAATGATCGTTGCCAGATATTTAAACTTATCAACCTGTCTCAAGGTTGTGCCTTTGCTGTTATTCTGCATGAGGGGATTTCATGTTTTTTACTGATTACCGTGACTTCAGTCTTCTTGCTGTTTAGCTCCAACCCCTTACCTTTGCTCTCTATTTCTATCATATTCACAAGGTTTTGTAGGTCCCTTTCACTTTCTGCAATTAGCACGGTGTCATCTGCGTATCGAATGTTGTTTATCTTTTTTTCCTCCAGACTTTAATCCAGGGTATTCCTCCAGGTTTCTCATGATGTTTTCACTGTAAAATGAAAAATGTCTCATGATCTTTTCGCTCTAAAGTGAAAACAGACCTGGTGACCAAAGACAACAAACTCCTCTTTTGATATTTGGAAAGAGCTTATATCGTTTTGTTTTTATTGAAGCTGTTTGTTCCCAATACATATTTCTGATTATTCGTAGATCTTTTCCATCAATATTGAGTCTTTCTAGTTGGTGATCAATTCTTCATGTCGTTCCCGATCGAAAGCTTTGGTATAATCAACAAAGCCTAAATATAAATCCTTATTCACCTCGATTGACCTCTCTATGATATTTCTTAGGATCTATATGGCAATAGTAGTTCCTTTCCCTTCCACAAATCCACACTGTTCTTCTGCTATTTCACTTTTGATTCTATTCCTTGTCCTCATCATGATTATTCTTAACATGATCTTTGTTACATGACTCATCAAGCTGATTGTGCGATGGAGTTCGCGTCCTATAGCCCGTGTTTTCTTTGGAAGTGCAATGAAAATTGATTTTAACACATCTTTGGGGATCTTTCCAGTGTCATAAATCCCATTTAGGAGGTTGTTTTTTTTCAATATCAAATTCCTCCAGGGTTTCAATTATCTCTGTAGTAATGTTGTCTGGTCCTGGGGCTTTTCCTGGTTTCATCTTTTACAGTGCTGCTCTAACTTTATCTTTCATTATAGGTGGTCCTTCGACCTTCTTTCTTATGATGTGTTCTTCGTTTCTGCCACAATCATATTCATATAGATAAATAAAATTAAAATAAATTTTACTTTTGACAATAGGAAATTACAGTAATGATAAACGCGTATGTGTAACAGACATATCATACATGTGTAAGTGTATTTTATACATCACGTAAATAAATCAAGAATAGCAACAATGATTAAGCGTCGTTGTTCTTGATAAGGAAGTGATAAATATATATATGTATGTATATGCATATAGACAGATATAGATATTGATATGTATGTATAGATATATACAGACACATATAGATAGATACATACATATATAGAGAGAGAGAAAAACACAGAGAGAGAGAGAGAGAGAGAGAGAGAGAGAGAGAGAGAGAGAGAGAGAGAGAGAATCAGAGCACCAGTCCTAGAGTTTTATGCAATGCGGATATAAGATCTTTCCAAATATCAAAAGAGGGCTCAGGCAGGGTTGTGTTCTGTCACCAGATTTGTTTTCACTCTACAGCAAAACCATGATGAGAAACCTAGAAGAATGCCCTGGGATAAAGGTTGGAGGAAAATGGTAAACAACATTCGTTACGCAGATGACACCGTACTAATTGCAAGAAATGAAAGGGACCTATTAAACCTTGTGAATATAATAGAAATAGAAAGCAAAAATAAAGGGTTGGAGCTAAATAGCAAGAAGACTGAAGTCATGGTAATCAATAAAAAACATGAAATCCCCTCATGCAAACTAACAGCAAATGGCACAAATTTGAGACATGTTGATAAGTTTAAATATCTAGGAAGGGTCATCTCACCAGACGGCAGATGCACATCAGAAATAGCCAGCAGAATCGGCCAATCCAAAACAGCATTTAAGAAGATGAAAATCGTTCTTACCAACAAATGCCTTTGAATTAACATCAGGAAGAGAGTTCTAGAATGTTATGTAGAACCGATAATGTCATACGGTTGTGAGGCGTGGACAGTCAACAAGCAAGGCCAAAACAAGATTGAGGCAGCCGAAATGTGGCTCCTAGGAAGAATGTTGAGAGTTCTATGGACAGCAAAGAAAACAAACGAGACAGTCTTGATGGAGGCAGACACAAGAAGATCATTGATAAAGAAGATTAGAAAAAGACAAGCAACATTTATAGGCCATTTTATGAGGAAAAGGGAATTACAGCACCTGGTCACAACAGGAAAGCTGGAGTGAAAGATAACACCAGGTAGACCCAGGGGGAAAATATTAGATGGACTTGCAGGGTGGCTGAGGACAGAGAGGGTGGAAGATGTACTTGCAGGGCGACAAGGGATAGATTCGTGTGGAGGGCCATGATCGCCATCGCCATGCGGTACATGATGAGGAGGAGGAGGAAGGTGGGCAGGCAGAGTCTGTATATCACGTGGAGATTGGGGACATGGCCGCACACTTGACATTACAGATGGAGTGATATGTTTCACTGACACATAGCCTGTAACTGTGCTTCACTGACAGACTGAGATAATCACAGACACGGAACCCAGAAGCTGGACACAGGTCAAGACCTTGTTTGCGTACAGTAAGAATCTACATGTATGTGCAGGTGTTTGGCCTATGCCATGATCATGTCGGATCTTCTTCCGTCACCTGACATTTGGGGCATTAATCCTTCTGGAATTTATTTTGGGTATGGAAACACTTTTCTGATAAAACTAAAAATTCTCATACCAGCCTGACATTCTGGTTTGACTGCGAACTACGTGCAGGGAAAACAAAATAAAACTCGTCTGCATTGTCTGCATACATTGATGGATATATTTAGGACAATGCGATATTTCTCTTTCAGTTCCGGCTTAAAGTTTGGTCACGTTTTGTTTACAGCAAAGAGCTCGCAGCTCAGATCTGTATCTTGAAGACTGCCAATAATAAACACAGAAGTTGAAGGAACTGTTAAAGGAATAGAAAAGACTGTAAATAAAGATGTAGGTGACATATATTATGTTAGCGTATTTCCCTGTGGTATGAAAGTCTGACACAGTGCCGGCCACCACTATTAGAGAACATCCTGGTAGGAAACAGACGACATAGAGACAACAGATGAGGATCAGCATTTTGGTCAAGGCAGCCTGTTGCACTATACTATTCGAGCTGGATGAGGTGGACGACATTCTTCTCCAGGCCAAAGCCATCCATAGTCTACTGATGGTGATGACAGTGCAGATAACGACGATACTCATGGTCACCAAAGGAAGACAGGTGGTGAGAATGATTTTTTAAATATCGTGTCGTACACCATTCTCAGTACGTCATCTAGATCTGCCACAAGAAACAGAACCCACTTTGTTTTGCCCGTTTCTATGTCCAAGTAACTTGTAGCTTTTGTTCTCACAAACTGGAGGGAGTATCCCAGCTGAAGAGTGACCGTGATGGACAGGAGAATGCCGGCCATGGTTCTCGTGGAGAGAAGGGAGTGAGCTTTGAGAGGGAACAGCACACAGATACACCGTTCTATGGCAATTACCATGGTGATACAGCCAGACGTTTGGGCAAAAGCTGCAGATATTCCTGAAAAACGCACACACGCACCATACACCCACATCCACCCCCACACCCACCCACACACACACACACACACGTAAACGTACTCTTACACGCACACACACACACACACGCACACACACACACATACACACATGCACACACACATGCACACACACATACGCACACACACATACACACATGCACACACACACATACACACACACACATGCATATGCACGCACTTTTTCAGTTGTTATTGCTAACAGATCCACCTTGAAAAACATTTACCACAACAAAGAAAGCGTTTAAAATTAAACTGCAAACGACTGGATCAAAGAATAGCAAAACAAAGTCAGTACTACACAGGATACAGACGACAGCTGTCTCACACAGGAATAAGACGAAAAGACATCATGAAAAAATACACTTGACTGCTGCGCTGATCTGTACAAAAAACATAGCAAAGAAGATCCACATGTTCTCATCATCATCATGTGCCCTGCCGCATGGCGTTGGCGATCAAGGCCCTCCACACTAATCTATCCCCTGTCGCTGCAAATATATTTCCCACCCTCTCTGTCTTCAGCCACCCTGCCAGTCCGTCCAGTATTTTGTCCCTGGCTCTACCTGTTCCAACGTAGTACATTTATGAGCTGAAGATGACTCACCAGTACTCCATGAAGAAGTTGTAACAGCAGCAAAGTCGCTGAAATGAAGTAAGCCTGCAAGCATGGAGAACATTCCTGCAGAACTCTTGAAAAATGACAGGAGAAGCACTGACTGATCGTCTTGCTGCCATCTGCAAAAAGAATCTGGTACCATAACCTGATCACTCATCGTCAATCTTCCGAAGGGAGGAAACCTCCGACACTGCCAAAACTACCGCATTGTTACTTTGATTACCCATACCAGCAAAATAATGCTAACAGTCATTCTGAATAGATTACAACCACAAGCAGATATACCATCATCGCTGAAGAACATGATAGATTCCGCAAGGACAGAACAAACAGGGTTCTAACCTATTCTTTGCTAAAAACACCTCAAATACTAAAGGGAATTCTACCACGTCTTTAGAGACTTTGAGAAAGCGTTTGACACAGTCTGGCAAGAGGCACCGTGGCCACAACGAAGAAACTGAACATAAGGCAAGAACGCCATCCAGCAGCAATTCTTTAACCCTTTGACTCCTGCACCCTATCCACCAACTGCAAAATCTAATCCTTTGACTCTTTCACCATGAAGTTGGTGGGTAGGGTGAGGGAATCAAAGAGTTAAGTTTTTGCTTTGCAAGCATGATTGACAATGCAGGATGCTGGTGGACAGGGTGCAGGAGTTAAAGTAACTAGTGCGATACTTACACAGGTTGCTATTGCAGAGCGGTTCCGTATTTCGGTTGGAGTCTGTCAGGGCTACCCTCTGTCTCCTACATTTTTCCAACATATTCCTGAACAGCACAATGACAGATGCACTTGAAGATCAGTCAACATAACCAGCATTGGAAGAAGAACCAACACGAACCTTATACTCCAAGATAACATTAATGGTGTGGCAGGCAATGAGCAGGGCCTCGCTAAGCATGTCAAAAAGACCACATAAAACATCAGCAAGATATGGCACGAAAATCAACGCCTAGAAGACCTTGTTGATGGCCAGCTGTAACACCACTATCATCACTGATATAACTGTCCATGAACTCAAGCTAGGGACTGTACAACGATTCATTTATCTGGGATCCATCACTAGCAATGAAGGATCAAAAGAGAAATCCTGTGGGGGGTGGGGAGCAGCAAAGACAGCAACAGCGCTATTCAGCTGAAACCTGAATGATAATAACACCTCCATGAAACATCGGTATGGGATCTTTTCGCAATGGTATATTTCATCTTCCTGTGAGCATGCCAGACATGGACCGTCACAGCGAATAGCGAAAGACAAATTCAAGCCATGGAAATGAGGTATTATTGCAAACTATTAAAAATCAGATATACTAATTTCAAACAAACAAACAATCTAACAAACACCACCACCAACAACTGTATAAATTAAACGACTTTATATTGTTTATAAAACATATCACAGACCAGTAGATATGACGTATGCATATGCGTTTTGCTCGATCCAGTGTACATAAATCTTGTTCAGTTTTGTAAATGATATTGTAATAATGTTCAGCAGTCATTGCCCTCACTTGTGTTTTGTCAAAAACGAATTAAAAACAAGTTTGAAAAAAAGTCATATCATTAATGAACAAATGTACCACACCATCAAACAGCACACTGCACTATACACAAATCTGCTGACTTTAGTTTGAAAGAAAACAAGAAAACTTCGTTGGTATGGCCATTTAACAATACTCAATGGCTTTGCTAAATCAGTCCTCCAGGGAACTACACGTATTGAGGCAAAGAGAGGGAGGGGAAGAACGAAAGAAATAAAGGACTGACAACATTGCAGAATGAACAAAGAAACCATCTGCAGAGGCCCAGGCTTTGGCACATAACCGACACAGCTGGAAGAATCTGGTGAACAGTTCTTTAGTGCGACGCCCCAGTCACTTTGTATGGAGCTAAGGGAAAAGAAGGAGAAGTAGGTTTGAGAAAGTCATTGTTAGTATGATCTGGCATAATAATTGTTGTTTTTTTGTGTTATCTCAAGTATTGTTTTTGTTTTGTTTTCTTTTTGTTTTTGTGGGATTCTTACCTCCTACACAGTAGTAAACGTTGACTTGATATTCTTCTGCGTACTCAGGGTCGACAAGAGCAACGAACTCAGGAGTGTTTGTAGTGGCGACACACAACAAGTACATCATGTCTGACAGGGCCAGACAGAACAAGCACAAGTTCATTCGGTCCTTCAGCCCCTGAAACACACGATGAAAACTGAAACAGTAACTGCTGTGTGTATTGCTAGACACGGATAGGAAACATGAGCTATAAATAATCAAATAGTGTTATGTGATTCTAACCGGTCGCCATGGTGTAGTGGTTAACGCAATGGACTACCGACTGGAAGGTTGTGGGTTCGAATCTCCATCAATCCCTTCAAAAATCATTATGGGAATTTTTTTCGGCTCTAACCGGCTCCTACCCTGAGTTGGACGTGCTATGGGCTCACTGGGAAAACTGGGACCACACAGTCGAGTCTCATCCACTTCACGGATGCGTCATTGAGGGTGTTGCTCAAATCTTCTGACCAGCACCGCAGACCTGGTTGACGCCAGGATATATTATGATAGTAAGCGTAGAGTACAGGCCTGTCACGCAGTCTCAGTCTTGATGGAACTCCGTAGCATCATGATTATCATCCTTATCGTCATCATCATCATCGCATTGTAAAAACTGTGCCAGCTTCTGCAGCCATTATGTTGGCGGAAAAAAGTAGGTCAGCACAAAAGTAACCTCCCTGAGTGCGATGATCCTAAAAAATGTTAAGTGATTCTTAAATGTAGAATCTTGTACGTTTCATTCATCCCTTTTGCTTGGGTAACTTCATCATCATGTGCCCTGCCGCATGGCGTTGGCGATCATGATCTTTCTTATGAATCTATCCCTTGTCGCTTGCAAGTACATCTCCCACCCTCTCTCTCTTCAGCCACTCTGCAAGTCCGTCCAATATTTTCTCCCTGGTGTTCTCTTTCCTTCCAGCTTTCCTTTGGTAAATCATGTTCGATAAACTCAACAGTATTGTGCTCTGTGTGATAAGTGACATCATACGTCAGCTGGCTTACAGCTTAACCCTTAGACTCCCACACCCTGTCCACCAGTATCCTACATTGTCAACCATGCTAGCAAAACAACGACGCTGGTGGCTGGGGTGAGAGTTGGTGGATAGGGTGCGGGGGTCATAGGGTTAAGTCGATGACTTACTTCATCTCATTATCCAAGTATCCTTTTGCTCTCTGAGATTTCACACTAATTACTGTGCATGCTGAACACATTGGTTTCACACACATCAATAACAAGCAAATTAGCTGATGTACATTGCCGTATTCAAATAGTCATCTGCAAAAAGAAGTTATCAAAGGACTGTGTATAATCGTCAATAATCCAGGCTCTCAGTACAACCCTGTCACGCAGACTCGATCCTAGATGGAACTCCATACATCATGATTATCATCCTCATGGACATCATTATCATCACCTTGTAAAAAACTTGAAACACACCTGATTTTCACAGATAGATGAAACTTCGTTGTATTCAGATTTAGAGCCAAACAACTTGATTCGAAACGACAAAGGCAGATGAAGCATGTTGTATGTTGTACATTGGTAATAATTGTTTTTCTTTTCTTTTTTGTTTTTGTTTTTTGTTTGTTATAACGGAATGCGCAAGAGAAACACATGTAGGCTCTACCGTTACTTGAGAACCTAGATTATCTGTTTTTATCTTATTTTAGGATCATCGCACTCAGGGAGGTTGCCTTTGTACTCCCCTTTTTCTTCGTCCCATTTTCTATGCCACCTTAATGGCCACAGACGTTGGCACAGTTTTTACAAGGTGATGATAATGATGTCCATGAGGATGATAATCATGATGTATGGAGTTCCATCTAGGATCGAGACTGCGTGACAGGGTTGTACTGAGAGCCTGGATTATTGACGATTATACACAGTCCTTTGATAGCTTCTTTTTGCAGATGACTCTGACTGAATAAACATCTGTACGAGGACACTTCAGCGTGTCACTGACTAGTTTATTGCGGTCTGCATACGCTTCAAGCCTTACAATTTGCCTCAGCAAGGCAGGGGCTATGCTTCAGCCAGATCTATCTCAGGCTTCTTACGTTTCACCACCTCTGACTGTAATCAACAACAACAACAACAACAACAACAAAAACAGGGAGAGAGACAGACAAAAACACAGAGACTGAGAGACAGACAGACAAACAGCAGACAGCCAGCCAGACAGACAGAGATAGAGAGGGGGGTATTTTTATTGATGTTGCTCTCACCTGTCGCCAGAACACAATGGCGTTGATAATGTTGGCTACAAGACCAAAACAAAAGATCGCAGAGAAGATGTACATCACCACAATTCTACCTATCAGCCTGGATGTTTCAAAATTCAGAATGTTCCTGGGGTTATCCCACGGCATAAAGACGCTGTCATTCCCCGTTTTTGTACGGTTGTTTTCAATCGACTCTGATTGGCTGTTTTGAAATAAACTGTTGACCGTGGACACTGGATTGGTGTGAAGCGGTGACCACGTGTACTGTGCTGGTGTAGGAGACATTCTGGACGTGGTTGTTGTTACTGTTGGAGGTGGTGGTATGTTTCTTTAACCTGTGCAAAGAAAATTCTTTTGTTTAAATCAAGTGAAAATTTAAACAGTAGGCAGACAGATGACAAAATACAGTATAACTCTACTGATATACGTAGGCCTACTTTCGTTCAGGAAGAGAGTTCTTAATGTTATATAGACCCGATACTGTTGTACGGTTGTGAGGTGTGGACAGTCAACACGCAAAGTCAGAACAAAATTGAGGCAACTGAGATGTGGTTTCTTAGAAAAATGTTGAGAGTTCCATGGGCAGCAAAGAAAACAAACGAGATATAGTCTTCAAGGAGGCAGACACAAGGAGGTCATTAATAAAAAAAAAATTAGGAAAAGACAAGCAACATTTACAAGATATTTTATGATGAAAGGGGAATCAGAGCACCTGGTCACAACAGGAAAGCTGGAGGGAAAAAGAACACCAGTCAGACCCAGGGAGATACTACTGGACGGATTTGCAGGGTGATTGAGGACAGAGAGAATGGAAGATGTACTTGCAACGACAAGGGATAGATTCGTTTGGAGGGTCATGATCGCCAACGCCATGCGGCAGGGCACATGATGATGATGATGGCATTTTGTTCAACACACAAATAGAATAACATTACAGACCAATTTTCTGCGCCACTCTTGTGTCATTATGATCCCTACATCACTCGTGTGTCATTACGATCCCTACATCACTCGTGTGTCATTATGATCCCTACATCACTCTTGTGTCATTATGATCCCTACATCACTCGTGTGTCATTATGATCTCTACATCACTCTTGTGTCATTATGATCCCTACATCACTCGTGTGTCATTACGATCCCTACATCACTCGTGTGTCATTATGATCCCTACATCACTCTTGTGTCATTATGATCCCTACATGACTCGTGTGTCATTACGATCCCTACATCACTCGTGTGTCATTATGATCCCTACATCACTCGTGTGTCATTATGATCCCTACATCACTCGTGTGTCATTATGATCCCTACATCACTCGTGTGTCATTATGATCCCTACATCACTCGTGTGTCATTATGATCCCTACATCACTCTTGTGTCATTACTATCCCTACATCACTCGTGTGTCATTATGATCCCTACATCACTCGTGTGTCATAATGATCCCTACATCACTCGTGTGTCATTACGATCCCTACATCACTCGTGTGTCATTACGATCCCTACATCACTCTTGTGTCATTATGATCCCTACATCACTCGTGTGTCATTACGATCCCTACGCTACTCTTGTGTCATTGATCATAATCATCAGGTGCCCTGCCGCATGGCGTTGGCGACCATGGACTTCCAACCATCTCTATCTCTCGTTGCACCCAGCATCTCCCCCACCCTCTTCATCCCCAGCCACTCTGCAAGTCCGTCCAGCATTCTCTCCCTGGGTCTACCCGGTGCTCTCTCTCCCTCCAGCCCTCCCGTTGTGACCATTTGCTCCAAATCCCCCCTCCTCACAAAATGGCCTATAAATGTTGCTTGTCTTTTCCTAATCTTCCTTATGAGTGATCTACTTGTGTCTGCCTCCATCAAGACTGTCTCGTTTGTTTTCTTTGCTGTCCATGGTACTCTCAACATTCTTCTGAGAAACCACATCTCGGCTGCCTCAATCCTGCTCTGGCTTTGCTTGTCGACTGTCCACGCCTCGCATCCGTACAACAGTATTGGTTCTATATAACACTCAAAGACTCTCTTTCTGATGTTAATTGATAGGCATTTGTTGGTAAGAATGCTTGTCATCTTCTTGAATGCTGTTTTGGCTTGGCCAATTCTGCCAGCTATTTCCGATGTGCATCTGCCGTCTGATGAAATGACCGTTCCCAGGTATTTGAACTTATTAACCTGTGTCAAGGTTGTACCATTTGCTGTTATTTTGCAGGAGGGGATTTCATGTTTTTTACTGATCACCAGGACTTCAGTCTTCCTGCTGTTTAGTTCCAACCCCTTACATTTGCTTTCTGTTTCTAGTATATTCACAAGGTTTTGTAGGTCCCTTTCACTTTCTGCAATTAGCACGGTGTCATCTGCGTACCGAATATTGTTTATCATTTTCCCTCCAACCTTTAATCCAGGGTCTTCTTCTAGGTTTCTCATGATGTTTTCGCTATATAGTGAAAACAGATCTGGTGACAAAACACAACCCTGTCTGACTCCTCTTTTGATGTTTTGAAAAGAGCTTATATTGTTTTCTATTCTCATTGCAGCTGTTTGTTCCCAGTATATATTCCTGATTATTCGTAGATCTTTTCCATCGACATTGAGTCTCTCCAGTTGCTTGATCAATTCTTCATGTCGTACCCGATCGAAAGCCTTGGTATAGTCAACAAAGCATAAATACAAATCCTTATTCATCTCAACTGACCTCTCTATGATAGTTCTTAGGATGCATATGGCATTAATAGTTCCTTTCCCCTCCACAAATCCACACTGTTCTTCTGCTATTTCTCTATTGATTATTTTCCTTGTCCTCATCATGATTATTCTTAACAGGATTTTTGTTACATGACTCATCAAACTGATTGTGCGATGGAGTTACGATCCATAAACCATTCTTGCGTCATTATGATCCCTACTCTACTTTTGTGTCATTACGATCCCTACGCCACTTTTGTGTCATAACGCTCACTACGCCAGTCTAGTGTCGTTGCGATCTTTACGCCACTTTTATGGCATTACCATCCCTACGTCACTCTTGTGTCATTACGATCCATACGCCATTCTTTTGTCATTACGATCCCTACGCCACTCTTGTGTCATTATGATCCCTACGCCACTCTTGTGTCATTATGATCCCTACGCCACTCTTGTGTCATTATGATCCCTACGCCACTCTTGTGGCATTAAGAACCCTACTCCACTCTTGTGGCATTAAGAACCCTACTCCACTCTTGTGGCATTAAGATCCCTACTCCATTCTTGTGGCATTAAGATCCCTACTCCACTCTTGTGGCATTAAGATCCCTACTCCACTCTTGTGGCAATAAGATCCCTACTCCACTCTTGTGGCATTAAGAACCCTACTCCACTCTCGTGACATTAAGAACCATACTCCACTCTCGTGGCATTAAGAACCCTACTCCACTCTTGTGGCATTAAGATCCCTACTCCACTCTTGTGGCATAAGAACCCTACTCCACTCTTGTGGCATTAAGAACCCTACTCCACTCTTGTGGCATTACGATCCCTACTCCATTCTTGTGGCATTAAGATCCCTACTCCACTCTTGTGGCATTAAGATCCCTACTCCACTCTTGTGGCATTAAGAACCATACTCCACTCTTGTGGCATTAAGAACCCTACTCCACTCTTGTGGCATTAAGAACCCTACTCCACTCTTGTGGCATTAAGAACCCTACTCCACTCTTGTGGCATTAAGAACCCTACTCCACTCTTGTGGCATTACGATCACTACACCACTCTTGTGTCATTATGATCACTACTCCACTATTGTGTCATTACGATCACTACTCCACTATTGTGTCATTACGATCACTACTCCACTATTGTGGCATTACGATCACTACACCACTCTTGTGTCATTACGATCACTACTCCACTATTGTGTCATTACGATCACTACACCACTCTTGTGTCATTACGATCACTACTCCACCCTTGTGTCATTACGATCACTACACCACCCTTGTGTCATTACGATCCCTACGCCACTCTTGTGTCATTACGATCCCTACGCCACTCTTGTGTCATTATGATCACTACTCCACCCTTGTGTCATTACGATCCCTTCGCCACTCTTGTGTCATTACGATCCCTACGCCACTCTTGTGTCATTATGATCCCTACGCCACTCTTGTGTCATTACGATCCCTACGCCACTCTTGTGTCATTACGATCACTACTCCACCCTTGTGTCATTACGATCCCTTCGCCACTCTTGTGTCATTACGATCCCTACGCCACTCTTGTGTCATTATGATCCCTACGCCACTCTTGTGTCATTACGATCCCTACGCCACTCTTGTGTCATTACGATCCCTACGCCACTCTTGTGTCATTATGATCCCTAGGCCACCCTTGTGTCATTACGATCCCTACACCACCCTTGTGTCATTACGAACCCTACGCCACTCTTGTGTCATTATGATCCCTACGCCACTCTTGTGTCATTATGATTCCTACGCCACTCTTGTGTCATTACGATCCCTAGGCCACTCTTGTGTCATTACGATCCCTAGACCACTCTTGTGTCATTACGATCCCTACACCACCCTTGTGTCATTATGATCCCTAGGCCACCCTTGTGTCATTATGATCCCTAGGCCACTCTTGTGTCATTATGATCCCTAGGCCGCTCTTGTGTCATTACGATCCTACGCCACTCTTGTGTCATTACGAACCCTAGGCCACTCTTGTGTCATTACGAACCCTAGGCCACTCTTGTGTCATTACGATCCCTAGGCCACTCTTGTGTCATTACGATCCCTAGGCCACTCTTGTGTCATTACGATCCCTAGGCCACTCTTGTGTCATTACGATCCCTAGGCCGTTCTTTTCCGCTTTCACCGAAGTTTCAGTTTTAGTTTCATTTTCTTAAGATGACGTCTCCGCTCTCGGAATGAATTCTATATGCACTAACGTCACAGGTGCCATGTGTATGGTGATCACGGCACAAGCCTGAAGTCTGCACATAAACCCATGAGCTGGCCAGGTCCTGAGGTCCTACCTAGCCTACATCTTCTACGCTAATATTGTATCAGTGTATCATTGGAACAGTCTTGGTTACATGTAAATGGCATGTGTATCTGTGTATCTTGTCTTCACAGAAAAGAACAGATACATAATGTAAATAAATAATCAAAGGTCTGAATCACAACACAACTAGCCATTCAGTATAAACTTGTCTCACATCACAGAAAGTCCCCCCCCCCCCCCCCAGTCAATGCACAAAGCCTCAGCTGTCAACAAGATGAAAACATTATCTCCTTAATCATAGCCCCGCCAGTCTGTCGTCCACTTCCGAGGAATTAAAGGAGGAAATAGATAAATAAATAAATAAATTGATTAATAAATAAATGAATAAATAAATAAAGAAATAATGAATAAATGAATTAATAAATAAATCAATTAATTAATCAAGCAAATAAGCAAATAAAAACAGAAATAATTAACAGTAAATACACATACACACACGCCGCACACAGGTATACACACATATGTACATTCATACATATACACACTCATATCCACACAGTATGATGGCCAACAACAAGAAATATAACAACAACAACAGCAACAGCAAAAAGGAAACATACACATCTACGAGTATTCACATATACACCAACCAACATCGATGCAGCAGACGATAAAACAAAACAAAAGGTAGACAAATATCATGACAAATGTATAGACATACAGGACAAGTATCATGACAAATGTATAGACATACAGGACAAGTATCATGACAAATGTATAGACATACAGGACAAGTATCATGACAAATGTATAGACATACAGGACAAATATCATGACAAATGTATAGACATACAGGACAAGTATCATGACAAATGTATAGACATGCAGGACAAATATGACAAATGTATAGACATACAGGACAAATATCATGACAAATGTATAGACATACAGGACAAATATCATGACAAATGTATAGACATGCAGGACAAATATCATGACAAATGTATAGACATACAGGACAAATATCATGACAAATGTATAGACATACAGGACAAATATCATGACAAATGTATAGACATACAGGACAAGTATCATGACAAATGCATAGACATACAGGACAAGTATCATGACAAATGTATAGACATACAGGACAAGTATCATGACAAATGTATAGACATACAGGACAAGTATCATGACAAATGTATAGACATACAGGACAAGTATCATGACAAATGTATAGACATACAGGACAAATATCATGACAAATGTATAGAAATACAGGACAAGTATCATGACAAATGTATAGACATACAGGACAAGTATCATGACAAATGTATAGACATACAGGACAAGTATCATGACAAATGTATAGACATACAGGACAAGTATCATGACAAATGTATAGACATACAGGACAAGTATCATGACAAATGTATAGACATACAGGCAACAATCGACAAACAGACCACAAACTGGCAAACAGACAATGTGACAAACTGGCTCATTCTCCATTTCTCTTTCCCGTTTCTTTCGCTTTTCCATCATCTCTGTTTCATGAAAAACCGAAACACTTTCCATTCCATGCTGTAAGAGTCTGTGCAGTGTTACTTTTGAGATGGTTCCAGTGTTAGTCTGATTAATTTAATGATAACTTTTGTTTTTCCTTTCAAAATAGATTTTCGGCCTCTTCCTCTAGTCCTTTTCGGGTAAGACGTTCGATGGTATGATGACTCACATTTTGTTCGCGAAGGTATGATTTTAAGCGTCTAAGGACTTCGAACTTTCGAAGATGAAAATTTTTGTTGTAATGACATTGCCTGCAAATTTGGTGGCCCGTTCATTTCCTTTAACACCAGCGTGTCTGGGGCAATAGATCCACGTGAGATTTTGTAGGTTGATACTGCTCATTGCTTTGTGCCATTCTGGGGTCCCTGCTCCATTTTGCGCTTTTTGAAATAGATTCATCGAGTCAGTCAGGATGAAGCCTTGACTTTCTTTCATTTCTTCATCCAGTGA
>JAPXFY010000030.1:47598850-47606350 GCA_030674185.1 Monoplex corrugatus | reverse complement strand
ACAGATTACAGTTGAAAATGATCGGTATTCGGAGTACATGTACAGCCGATGGAAGTGAATAAAACTGCAATTGTACATGGCAGTCGATTTCTTTGTGATGGACCTTCATCAGCCACTCGACGTTAACGAAAAGATTTTGTTTATTGATATTTTGGTTATTGTTATTTTTGTTTATAGCCCAAACGACTGCGTAGAGCAATATCACGGCTATATTTATTTCAACACACACAATATCTCAACAAGAAAGAAAAACGAAAAGAAAAGTAAGTACACATATCAATGCATTCGTGCACATAATCTAAGGAGATGCCCCTGGCGTTGACCACTCCGTCCAATATATCACACAAGGGATTTAAAAAACGGACGTGAATACAAATTTAAATATAAGTAAGGAATATAAAGCATGTAAAAACAGGCCTAAATTACCTGAAATTGCTTTTGCGTATCGACCTGACTTTCCTAGAGTTAAAAATGCACTTAATACATATACCCAATTATCAATTATGCCATATTCTTCCAGGGCTTCAACATTACTACAGAAAATCAAAATCAATTTTCATTGCACTTCCAAAGAAGACAGGGGCTATAGAATGCGAACTCCATCGCACAATCAGCTTGATGAGTCATGTAACAAAAATCCTATTAAGAATAATTATGATGGGGACAAGGAATAGAATCAAAAGAGAAATAACAGAAGAACAGTGTGGATTTATCGAAGGGAAAGGAACTATTAATGCCATATACATCCTGAGAACCATCATAGAAAGGTCAATCGAGATGAATAAGGATTTATATTCATAATTTGTTGATTATACCAAAGCTTTCGGTCGGGTAAGACATGAAGAATTGATCAACCAACTAGAAAGACTCAATATTGATGGAAAAAAATCTACGAATAATCAGAAATATATATTGGGAACAAACAGCAATGAGAATAGAAAACGATATAAGCTCTTTCTGAAATCACACGAGGAGTCATACAAGGTTGTGTTTTGTCACAAGATCTGTTTTCACTTTTCAGCGAAAACATCATGAGAAACCTACAAGAAGACCCTGGATTAAAGGTTGGAGGGAAAATGATAAACAACATTCGATATGCAGATGACACCGTGCTAATTGCGGAGAATGAAAGGGACCTACAAAACCTTGTGAATATACTAGAAATAGAAAGCAAAGGTAAGGGGTTGGAACTAAACAGCAAGATGACAGAAGCCCTGGTGATCAGTAAAAACATGAAATCCCCTCATGCAAAATAACAGCAAACGGCACAACCTTGAGACAGGTTGATAAGTTTAAATATCTGGGAATGATCATTTCACTAGATGGCAGATGCACATCAGAAATAGCCAGCCATTTAAACACCTCTTGGTGGTGTCCTATAACGCAGCCATCAGGCGGATAGAGGCCACTTAAAGCCCACACCCTTTGTACTCACAAGATAGGTCTTTTGGCCATGACCTCAGGAGGGTCAACCACAACTGGAAAGCTAGAGAGATGTAATTAGAGCTTTCTAGCGTTCTTACAAACAAATGCCAGTCAATTAACATCAGGAAGATTGTTGTTGAATGTTAGATACAACCAATACTGTTATATGGTTGTGAGGCGTGGACAGTCAACTCGCAAAGCCAGAACAGGATTGAGGCAGCCGAAATGTGGTTACTAAGAAAAATGTTGAGAGTTTCATGAACAGCAAAGAAAACAAACAAGACAGTCTTGATAGAGGCAGACACAAGAAGACCCTTGATAAAGAAGATTAGGAAAAGACAAGCAACATTTATAGGACAGTTTATGAGGAAAGAGGAATTAGAGCACCTGGTCACAACAGGAAGTCTGGAGGGAAAGAGAACACCAGATAGAGTTAGGGAGAAAACATTGGACGGACTTGCAGGGTGGATGAGGACAGAGAGGTTGGATGATGTGCTTGCAGCGACAAGGGATAGATTCGTATGGAGGGCCATGATCGCCAACGCCATGCGGCAGGGCACATGATGATGATGATGATGATGATGATGATGATGATGATGATGATGATGATGATGATGATGATGATGATGATGATGATGATGATGATGATGATGATGATGATGATGATTGATGATGATGATGATGATGATGATGATGATGTAATTAGAGGAACCAACCTGGTCTGCAGCCGCCTTCTGACACACAATAGTATCTTGTCATCGGACGACAATAATAATAATAATAATAATATATTTTATTTGTATAGCGCAAAATCTTGATAAAATCAAATCTAAGCGCTGAGCGTATACATGCATACATACCTACATACATATGAGCGTATACATGCATACATACATGCGCTGGTCCATAGAAATCCCTTCAGGGTGGAACAGTACCCAGTCCTTTGACTCAACAGAATCCACCCACAGCTACCCGGAGTCCCCTCCCATCCATCGTGTGGCCCCATGGGACACGGGAGGAAAGCTGCTGTCCTACTGTCACCAAGCTTTATGTGTGTGTGTGTGTGTGTGTGTGTGTGTGTGTGTGTGTGTGTGTGTGTGTGTGTGTGTGTGTGTGTGTGTGTGTGCATGTGGGTATATGCATGTATTTCCTGTTATTTGTTATTTTCATTCCTTACTTGTGTGTTTATCTACTTATTCCTATATATTGTATTTATTTATTTATTTACGTGTATACTTACCTACTTACTTACTTACTCGCGTACTCACTTGCTTACTTACGTACTTACATACTCACTTACTCACTCACTCACTCACGCATTCACTTACTTGCTTACTCACTCACTCACTCACTCACTTACTTATTTACTCACTTACTCACAAACAAACAGTGGAACATGTCCTAAGCTCTTGCAAAGTAGCGCTAGCCCAAGGAAGGTATACATGGAGGCACAACCAAGTTCTGAAAGTGATCACAGATGTGGTTAGCGAAAAAACCATGACCCCAAACGCACCAATTGCTATGACAACGTTCTACAAAGCAAGAGGGAAACAGGTCTGGCCCGAAAGTGCTATGACAACCAGCACATTGCCAAAGGGTCTTCTGGATGGAGCAGTCGACTGGGAGTGTACAGCAGACCTCCCAGAGTGGAGAAATTACCCAGATGTCATTTATGGGGGGGGGGGGGGGGGGCTTTCTGTCATGTGAGATGAGTTTATACAGAATAGCTAGTTGTGTTGTGATTCAGACCTACAATTGTTTAGTTAGTTATTTTATATATGTATATATACATTTACAAACCCGTTTCAACCCGTTTCCGTGAGCACATCAACAACACTGGGCCTGTAAAAAAAAAAGCATCTCGCACAATGTAAGGTTACAATGGAGTCAGAAGATGTTGAGATTTTGGCTTCAACCACAAGGGGCGAGGATTATCGCATGACTCTGGAGGCACTGTGGATCACAGATATCGACCCGGGGATAAACGTAAAGGATGAGTATAGGCGTAGGGAACTGACCATTAAGTTGTAGTCTGGCTTTTCCTTGACCGCTTATGCTTGTCCCCATTTCATGTCTACTGTTTCCTTATCAAAAGGTGTTTTGTTTCAATTTTCAGAGTATTGATATGATCCTGAGGATGCCATTTATTGGCGAAAATTACACACTGCAGTGATATTTCGACAAATCATCGTTGGCTCACACCAGCATCGTATCATCATCATCATCAGGTGCCTTGCCACATGGCGTTGGCGATCATGGACTTCCATCTGTCTCTGTCTCTCGTTGCCCCAAGCACCTCCTCCACCCTCCTCGTCCCCAGCCACCCTGCAAGTCCGTCCAGCACCCTCCCCCCCGAGCCCACCCGGTGCTCTCTTTCCCTCCAGCCCTCCCGCCGTGACCAGGTGCTCCAAATCCCCCTTCCTCACAAAATGACCTATAAATGTTGCCTGTCTTTTCCTAATCTTCCTTATCAGTGATCGACTTGTGTCTGCCTCCAGCAAGACTGTCTCGTTTGTTTTCTTTGCTGTCCATGGAACTCTCAACATTCTTCTTAGAAACATCTCGGCTGCCTCAATCTTGTTCTGGCTTTGTTTGTTGACTGTCCACGCCTCACATCCGTACAACAGTATTGGTTCTATATAACACTCAAGAACTCTCTTCCTGATGTTAATTGATAGGCATTTGTTGGTAAGAATGCCTGTCATCTTCCCGAATGCTGTTTTGGCTTGGCCGATTCTGCCAGCTATTTCTGATGTGCATCTGCCGTCTGATGAAATGACCGTTCCCAGGTATTTGAATTTATCAACCTGTGTCAAGGTTGTACCATTTAGTGTTATTTTGCATGAGGGGATTTCATTATTTTTACTGATCACCATACTTCAGCCTTCCTGCTGTTTAGTTCCAACCCCTTACCTTTGCTTTCTATTTCTAGTATATTCACAAGGTTTTGTAGGTCCCTTTCACTTTCTGCAATTAGCACGGTGTCATCTGCGTATCGAATGTTGTTTATCATTTTCCCTCCAACCTTTAATCCAGGGTCTTCTTCTAGGTTTCTCATGATGTTTTCGCTGTAAAGTGAAAACAGATCTGGTGACAAAAACACACCCTGTCTGACTCCTCTTTTGATGTTTTGGAAAGAGCGTACATTGTTTTGTATTCTCATTGCAGCTGTTTGTTCCCAGTACATATTTCTGATTATTCGTAGATTTTTTCCATCAACATTGAGTCTCTCCAGCATCGTATATATATATAAATTATATATATATATATATATATATATATATATATATATATATATATATATATATATATATATATATGCATGTATGTATGTATGCATATACACTACGCACAAAAAGTTAAGGATCACTTGCACAAAAATTCATAACTTTCAAAATAAGAAAGCCAATGCGTTGAAGTTTGGCAAACATTTAATTCCATGCTTTAGTGATAACGATACACAATTGCCTTCAATTTCGAGCAATCGTTTGGTGTGTACATTTGATCAAAGTGGGTACGTATCGAAATTTGATTTCCCAAAGTCATTGAAATCACAAGACAGGGCATTCTGATGCTCCCAAAAGTTCAGTAATGCATGTAACCGCCATGGCTGTTCTGGCACTCGACGCAGCGAGTCCTCATCGAGTTGACCAGGTTGGTGAAGATCCTCTGTGGAAGCGCCTGCCACTCAGCCTGCAGCATCTGGTAGAGGTGTTGGGCATCCCTGGGAGGGGGGTGGTTGCTCCTCACTTTGCGATCCAGCTCATCCCAGAGGTTCTCAATCGGGTTGAGATCGGGACTGCATGCTGGCCACTCCATTCTGTTGACTCCAGACTGCTGCAGGAAGTCGTTGACCACCCTTGCCCTGTGGGGGCGAGCGTTGTCATCCTGGTAGACAGCCGTCGGTCCCATCTGCTGCAGTATAGGCACAGCCAGCGGTCGAAGGATCTCATCCCGGTATCGGAGGCCAGTCAGGTTACCCTGTACATGATACAAGGGTGTTCTGTGGTGAAGGCTGAAGGCCCCCAGACCATTACAGAACCTCCACCAAAGGCCACCTTTTCTTGGACAGTGGTGTCAATAAAGCGTTGCCCTGGGCGCCTCCAGACCCTCAGTCGGCCGTCGTTGTGGTTCATGGTGAAGCGTGATTCATCACTGAACAGGACCTGGGACCATTGCTGACGTGTCCACCTCACGTGACGTCTGCAGAAGGCGTGGCGTGCTGCCCTATGGGCTGGAGTTAAGCGTGGCCGTACAGCTGGGTGACGAGAACGGAGGTTAAACCCATGAAGGCGGTTCCATATGGTCTGCTGGCTGATGTTGATGTTAGTAGCCATCCTCAGCTGCCTTCGAATGATGCTGGAAGAGGCTGTTCTTGTCTGCAGGGCTTGTCGTTCAATGAGACGATCTTCACGTGGGTTTGTCTTCTTCGGTCGACCAGATCTGCGTCTTTCATGGACCCTCCCAGTGGCTGTGAAGCGTTGAATCAGTCTGACAATGACCGAGATGGACACCTGAAGTCGCCTGGCCACTTCTCGCTTGGGAACACCATCTTGGAACCATGCAACAGCTCGTCCCCTCTCAAACTCGCTCAATTTTCGTCGTGGAGGCATTGTAAGATCAGGCCTACTACTGGTGGAATGTCTTCTTATAAAGCCAAGCAAGAGACAGCATCTCACACATAAACAGCAGTGCTTGCACGTGCATAATGGTTTTTCCATCTGGCTTGTGCAATGTGTTCAGGCAGAACGGTCCAAAACAAGGTCCTTTTTCGCAAGTTTCCGCTTTTCCGTTTGCGGCCAAGCTCAGTAGTAGAGAATCCCGTGCAATTTTCGCACTAACACAACATCGCCCACTTACAGCTGAACAAGAATTCATAACAATTTGGCTGGACTGA
This sequence comes from Monoplex corrugatus, assembly GCA_030674185.1. Taxonomy (NCBI): domain Eukaryota; kingdom Metazoa; phylum Mollusca; class Gastropoda; order Littorinimorpha; family Ranellidae; genus Monoplex; species Monoplex corrugatus. The sequence goes on along the minus strand of JAPXFY010000030.1, from coordinate 47,600,028 downwards.
GAAATAAATAACAGTAGCGAACTGAGTTTATTACGCACCTGTTTTCTCATAGTGATCCTTAACTTTTTGTGCGTAGCTTATATAGACACATATCTATATATATCATATCTATATATATCTATATATATATATATATATGTTCCTTTTTGTTGTTGTTGAAGATAGGATATATAGATACACATGTCATTTACCTGTAACCAAGATTATTCTAATGATATGCTGATGTAATACCAGTATAAAATATAGACTAGGTAAAACATAGGCTACGTAGTGCCTCAGGACCTGGCCAGCTCATGGGTTTATGTGCTGGCTTAAGGCTTGTGCCGTGATCACATACATATGGCACCTGTGACGTTAGCGCATATGGGGAATTCGTTCCGAGCGCGGAGACGTCTTGAGAAACTGAAACTAAACCTGAAACTTCATGGCACATTTCGCTATGGCACAAACGTAATGCTTCATTTTTGCTATCTGACTGCACGAGTTCAATTCTTTCTTGGTGAAAACCTTGTGCATGCGAACTCAAGTTCACTTGGCTTCACTTCGCTTAAGCTTGTTTTGGTCTGTTGTTGGACATAAGCCTTCCTCATCGCACGCCACTGTTGCCGGTTAACTGCTGTTCTGGTCCATTGTAAGCCTTCCTCATCGCACGCCACTGTTGCCGGTTAACTGCTGTTCTGGTCCATTGTTTGTCGAACTTTTCTAGATCGTCTCGCCAGCTGGTTCTCTGGCGACCTCTGTTCGTTTTTGTTTTGGTTTTTTTTTTTTTTTTTGGCTTCGAAGGATCCAGTGCGTCACTTTGGTGGTCCATCTGTTGTCAGATCTCCTAATGACATGACCAGCCCAGTTCGACTTTCTTTCACAAACTTTGTCTATTATGTCTTGCACTTTCGTTTTTCCTCTTACCCATGCCGCCGTTTCCCGGTCCACCCAGGTGATTCGCATCATGATCAGTTCGTGGGCCCTTTGCATGGTTCGCAGTTTTAGGAGCTGACGTTTCGTCAGGTTCCATGTTTCAGCTCCATATGTCACAGTCGTCGTTATGCATGCATCGTACACACGGCGTTTTAATACAATTGGTATATCTTTATTTCTCAAGTTCATTTAAGCTGTAAACGGACGCGTGGCCTTACATGTATTCAGTATTCGGAATGGTGAAGCAGCAATGAAGGGAACAT
>JAPXFY010000030.1:47571350-47593850 GCA_030674185.1 Monoplex corrugatus | reverse complement strand
AAACCTCAGAACAGACAGAAGAGAAATTATGAGAAAGTAAACAGGGTGGAAATCTATCATGGCGGAGTAACTATGTGAGAGGCAGGGGAGGTAGGGTTTCGGTAGCCTCCCCTGTTCCCATGGACTTCTCTTTCCCTTTCTCACGTTACTGGTATGTCAATGTAGATTACGTTGAAATTGTTCCCTGGGTCAGATCTGTCCCGGATATTTTGATCTGTCTATCTATCTATCAGACAGGGTTGTGTTTTGTCACCAGATCTGTTTTCACTTTACAGCCAAAACATCATGAGAAACCTAGAGGAAGATCTTGGATTAAAGTTTGGAGGAAAAAATGATAAACAACATTCGATACACAGATGACACCGTGCTAATTGCAGAAAATGAAAGGGACCTACAAAACCTTGTGAATATACTTGAAATAGAAAGCAAAGGTAAGGGGTTGGAACTAAACAGCAGGAAGACTGAAGTATGGTGATCAGTAAAAAACATGAAATCCCCTCATGCAAAATAACAGCAAACGGCACAACCTTGAGACACCAGAGGCAGACACAAGTAGATCATTCATAAGGAAGATTAGGAAAAGACAGGCAACATTTATAGGCCATTTTATGAGGAAGGGGGATTTGGAGCACCTGGCCACAACGGGAAAGCTGGAGGGAAGGAGAGCACCAGGTAGACCCAGGGAGAAAATACTAGACATACTTGCAGAGTGGCTGAAGACGAGGAGGGTGGAGAAGATGCTTGAGGCAAAAAGAGATAGAGACAGATGGAAGTCCATGATCGCCAACGCCATGCAGCAGGGCACCTGATGATGATGATGATGATGATGATGATGATACCGATAGGGCTGTGTATCCCAATAGGGCTGAGTATACTGATAGGGCTGAGTATACTGATAGGGCTGAGTATACTGATAGGGCTGAGTATACTGATGGGGCTGAGAATACTGATAGGGCTGAGTATCCTGATAGGGCTGAGTATACCGATGGGGCTGAGGATCCCGATAAGACGTTAACTCCCTTGGCACAATACATAATTAAAAGCGTACTATAAGACAATGGCTTAAAATTACGGGAGCCAACCTGCCTATGGGTACCAATTGTTTTCAATTATTTGCTGCTCTGGTGTAAACATTTCTAGAAAAGTATACATATATTTAGAAAGGATTAATCTGAATTGCACAAAAAAGTAAAATAAACGCCTGTTTGCAGGAGAAAATGAAATTACAGAGTGTTAGAATGATAAACACATTCGTGCTCGTGCGATGAGAAGTACAATGTAAACAAATCAAACTGAACGACAACCAGTATTCCATCAATGACTGATGTGCTAAAAATACACTTCATCGTGTGCTCGAACCTCTCTTGTTCAAATAGAAACCAAACACAAAGCCATATTTACCTCATAATCATCGCCAGAGTTACTGTCAACTAAAGTCCCAACTTGTCAACCTAACAGTCAGTCCTAATCTCACTCACTTTTGTGCAAAAACTTATAGAAATCAATTCAAGAACAGCGAAAATGGCAACCGTGTGAAAGGAAGAAGGCAGAGGCAATGCAAAAGAAGCCTTCTGATTGGTCAATTTCTATTCGCTTTATAGATCAGACAGACAGTATTCAGCGGGAGATACGAATGAAGCCACGATTGTGGCGCATCATGCTTGGACGGTAAAGCCACGATTGTGGCTCATCGTGCTAAGGGAGTTAACATGCGTCGTGTGTGTCAGGCGTTTGCCTGCTTGCCTAAACCCGTGTCACAGTAAAGAGCATGCTAGGTAGACATGACAGAAAGCAGAACGGAAAGAAGTGTCTGCCAGGGTTTAGCCTAGTCATTTATTCCTGTGGGATAGTAAAGATCAGCTGGAATATCCTCTCAAGCATCAGTCTCCTGGTACAAAGTACTTATGACCCTGTCTCGTGTTGTCATAACGATTGTCTCACAAGGGAGTGCGTCTGGTCATTGATGTTTCATTAATTCTATGGATTTTTTGTAAAAGTTCGATAAGTGAACATACACGACAGGCAATATTCAATGTGCCCACTCCTTCCACCACTTTGTGTATTAACACGCGCGGGCGCACACGCACACTCACACACACACACATACACACACACACACACACACACACACACACACACACACACACACACACACACACACACACACACGCACATCTATATATATATATATATATATATATATATATACATATATATATATATGACCCACCACGAAATCAGTCTTAACTCGCAGTCAGTCGAACAGCACTAGCAGCTGAAAAGGTGACTGAGGGTCTATCTGTGGTGTTTTGACTTTTTCTCAAAATCCATTTCTGTAGACTATGATCTATCCACCACAGAAATGTTTTTTTTGAAAAATATTATTAATCAATTTAAATCGGTATTTAAATGCACTGATCGCAGCAGAAAGAACGCAACTGTAGGTCTGTGTCAATGTCCACCAACTGTAGGTCTGTGTCAACTGTCCACCAGTTGTAGGTCTGTGTCATCTGTCCACCAACTGTAGGTGTGCGTCATCTGTCCACCATCTGTAGGTCTGTCATCTGTCCACCAACTGTAGGTCTGTGTCAACTGTCCACCAACTGTAGGTCTGTCATCTGTCCACCAACTGTAGGTCTGTGTCATCTGTCCACCAACTGTAGGTCTGTGTCATCTGTCCACCAACTGTAGGTCTGTGTCAACTGTCTGTCCACCAGTTGTAGGTCTGTGTCAACTGTCCACCAGTTGTAGGTCTGTGTTAACTGTCTGTCCACCAACTGTAGGTCTGTGTCAACTGTCCACCAACTGTAGGTCTGTGTCATCTGTCCACCAGTTGTAGGTCTGAGTCAACTGTCCACCAGTTGTAGGTCTGTGTCAACTGTCCACCAGTTGTAGGTCTGTGTCAACTGTCCACCAACTGTAGGTCTGTGTCATCTGTCCACCAGTTGTAGGTCTATGTCGACTGTCCACCAGTTGTAGGTCTGTGTCAACTGTCCACCAACTGTAGGTATGTGTCATCTGTCCACCAGTTGTAGGTCTGTATCATCTGTCCACCAACTGTAGGTCTGTGTCAACTGTCCACCAACTGTAGGTCTGTGTCATCTGTCCACCAACTGTAGGTCTGTGTCATCTGTCCACCAACTGTAGGTCTATGTCATCTGTCCACCAACTGTAGGTCTGTGTCAACTGTCCACCAGTTGTAGGTCTGTGTCAACTGTCCACCAGTTGTAGGTCTGTGTCAACTGTCCACCAGTTGTAGGTCTGTGTCATCTGTCCACCAACTGTAGGTCTGTGTCAACTGTCCACCAGTTGTAGGTCTGTGTCAACTGTCCACCACCTGTAGGTCTGTGTTAACTGTCCACCAACTGTAGGTCTGTGTCAACTGTCCACCAACTGTAGGTCTGTGTCAACTGTCCACCAACTGTAGGTCTGTGTCAACTGTCCACCAACTGTAGGTCTATGTTAACTGTCCACCAACTGTAGGTCTGTGTTAACTGTCCACCAACTGTAGGTCTGTGTCAACTGTCCACCAACTGTAGGTCTGTGTTAACTGTCCACCAGTTGTAGGTCTGTGTCATCTGTCCACCAGTTGTAAGTCTGTGTCAACTGTCCACCAGTTGTAGGTCTGTTGCATCTGTCCACCAGTTGTAGGTCTGTGTCAACTGTCCACCAGTTGTAGGTCTGTGTCATCTGTCCACCAGTTGTAGGTCTGTGTCAACTGTCCACCAGTTGTAGGTCTGTGTCATCTGTCCACCAACTGTAGGTCTGTGTCAACTGTCCACCAACTGTAGGTCTGTGTCAACTGTCCACCAACTGTAGGTCTGTGTCAACTGTCCACCAACTGTAGGTCTGTGTTAACTGTCCACCAACTGTAGGTCTGTGTCAACTGTCCACCAACTGTAGGTCTGTGTCATCTGTCCACCAACTGTAGGTCTGTGTTAACTGTCCACCAACTGTAGGTCTGTGTTAACTGTCCACCAACTGTAGGTCTGTGTCATCTGTCCACCAACTGTAGGTCTGTGTCATCTGTCCACCAGTTGTAGGTCTGTGTCATCTGTCCACCAACTGTAGGTCTGTGTCATCTGTCCACCAGTTGTAGGTCTGTGTCAACTGTCCACCAGTTGTAGGTCTGTGTCATCTGTCCACCAGTTGTAGGTCTGTGTCAACTGTCCACCAGTTGTAGGTCTGTGTCATCTGTCCACCAACTGTAGGTTTGTGTCAACTGTCCACCAGTTGTAGGTCTGGTACCTGTTGATATTGTTTTTGTACTCTTACTTCGTCACTTTTGCTCTTGTTGCTCTGCTCGTGTTTCTTCTTGTTCTCGTTGACTTGTTACTTTGTGTATTTGTCTAACTTCTTGTCGTCTTTGCTTTATTTTTGCTTAATATTATTTTGTTTTCTTTTTGTTGTTGTTCTTGTTGATCATGCTGATGTGGTTTTGTGTTATTTTTGTTTGATTTTGTTTTTTAGTTTTTGGTTTTTATCTTGCCGCTTTGGTTCTGCTTCGTGGGTTTTCTTATTCCTGACATTCTGGACGCTCCTGATGTTGTGGTTTGGTTGTTTGTTGATATTCTTTTCATGCTTTCGCCATTGTTGGTCTTGATATTTTAATCTGTATTTTTCCTCAGTACCTGTTTCTTTACCCGTTTTCGTTGTTCTTTTTGTTATTGCCGGTTGTCGTTTTCGTTGTTCTTTTTGTTATTGCCGGTTGTCGTTTTCGTTGTTCTTTTTGTTATTGCCGGTTGTCGTTTTCGTTGTTCTTTTTGTTATTGCCGGTTGTCGTTTTCGTTGTTCTTTTTGTTATTGCCGGTTGTCGTTTTCGTTGTTCTTTTTGTTATTGCCGGTTGTCGTTTTCGTTGTTCTTTTTGTTATTGCCGGTTGTCGACGTTTTCGTTGTTTGTTTTTTTTTGTTATTGCCGGTTGTCATCGTTTTCGTTGTTCTTTTTGTTATTGTCGGTTGTCGTTTTCGTTGTTCTTTTTGTTATTGTCGGTTGTCGTTTTCGTTGTTCTTTTTGTTATTGTCGGTTGTCGTTTCGTTGTTCTTTTTGTTATTGTCGGTTGTCGTCGTTTTCGTTGTTGTTTTTGTTATTGCCGGTTGTCGTCGTTTTCGTTGTTCTTTTTGTTATTGTCGGTTGTCGTCGTTTTCGTTGTTGTTTTTGTTATTGCCGGTTGTCGTCGTTTTCGTTGTTCTTTTTGTTATTGCCGGTTGTCGTCGTTTTCGTTGTTGTTTTTGTTATTGCCGGTTGTCGTCGTTTTCGTTGTTCTTTTTGTTATTGCCGGTTGTCGTCGTTTTCGTTGTTCTTTTTGTTATTGCCGGTTGTCGTCGTTTTCGTTGTTCTTTTTGTTATTGCCGGTTGTCGTCGTTTTCGTTGTTCTTTTTGTTATTGCCGGTTGTCGTCGTTTTCGTTGTTCTTTTTGTTATTGCCGGTTGTTGTCGTTTTCGTTGTTCTTTTTGTTATTGTCGGTTGTCGTCGTTTTCGTTGTTCTTTTTGTTTTTGCCGGTTGTCGTCGTTTTCGTTGTTCTTTTTGTTTTTGCCGGTTGTCGTTGTTTTCGTTGTTCTTTTTGTTATTGCCGGTTGTCGTCGTTTTCGTTGTTCTTTTTGTTATTGCCGGTTGTTTTCGTTGTTCTTTTTGTTATTGCCGGTTGTCGTTGTTTTCGTTGTTCTTTTTGTTATTGCCGGTTGTCATCGTTTTCGTTGTTCTTTTTGTTATTGGCGGTTGTCGTTGTTTTCGTTGTTCTTTTTGTTATTGCCGGTTGTCGTTGTTTTCGTTGTTCTTTTTGTTATTGCCGGTTGTCGTCGTTTTCGTTGTTCTTTTTGTTATTGCCGGTTGTTTTCGTTGTTCTTTTTGTTATTGCCGGTTGTCGTCGTTTTCGTTGTTCTTTTTGTTATTGCCGGTTGTTGTCGTTGTTCTTTTTGTTATTGCCGGTTGTCGTCGTTTTCGTTGTTCTTTTTGTTATTGCCGGTTGTTGTCGTTTTCGTTGTTCTTTTTGTTATTGCCGGTTGTCGTCGTTTTCGTTGTTCTTTTTGTTATTGCCGGTTGTCGTCGTTTTCGTTGTTCTTTTTGTTATTGCCGGTTGTTTTCGTTGTTCTTTTTGTTATTGCCGGTTGTCGTCGTTTTCGTTGTTCTTTTTGTTATTGCCGGTTGTTGTCGTTGTTCTTTTTGTTATTGCCGGTTGTCGTCGTTTTCGTTGTTCTTTTTGTTATTGCCGGTTGTCGTCGTTTTCGTTGTTCTTTTTGTTATTGCCGGTTGTCGTCGTTTTCGTTGTTCTTTTTGTTATTGCCGGTTGTCGTCGTTTTCGTTGTTCTTTTTGTTATTGCCGGTTGTCGTCGTTTTCGTTGTATTTCATGGCTGCTTTCGTTACTTCTTTTGACGTCGCGCTCGAAGTTTCGCTGTTGCCTGTGTTATCGTCGGTATCGTCATCTTCATCCTTGTTCTTGTTATTGTTCTTGTTGTTCTTCGGGTTGTTTTTCGTGTTGCTTTTCTTGTTCTTATTCTGCGTATTCTTGTTCTGTGTCTTTGTGTTCTTGCTATTATCATTATTGTTCTTGCTTTTGGTCTTGTTCTTATTATTGTTCTTGTTTTTTTAGTTCTTGTCTTTGTTTTTTTTTTCTTGCTCTTTTTCTTCTTGCTGTTGTTTTTGTTCACCTTTTCGTTCTTCCTGTTCTTGGTTTTTGTTCTTGTCCTTGTTCTTCTCTTGTTCTTGTTGTTCGTGTTATTGCTGTTCACGATCTCGTTGTTCTCGTTATCCTTGGTTTTGTTCGCGTTCTTGCTCTTCTTGGTCTTGTTCTTGTTGTCGCTGTTGTTGAATCATGCAATGCATGGACAGCCCCCCTTCCTCCTTCATGTTTGGCGAAATGGCCATTGTATGGCGACTTAAGCTGGGAAGCGATTGTCCGGTCAGCGGTGACGCATTGTTGCTCTGCGTCCCATCCAAACCCCCGGGGTGTATGTTGTTAACGTGTTTTATTGTGGTTGTTATTTTTTACTTTTTTGTTTTGTATGTTCTTGTTTTTTAAGTTTGTTCTTTCGTGTTAATTGAATAGAAACTATTTGTGTGTGTACGTATGTTTTGTGTTTTCTTGTTGTTTTTATTCCGGTTGTTCTTGTTCTTCTCTTTTTCTTCTTTTGCTTTTGTCTCGTTTTTGTTCAAATTTTAATTTTTTCTTTTTCTTTTTTGTTCATGTTGGCGGATTTGGTGCTGTAGGGCTTCGGTTTTGTTCTTGTTGATATTGTTTTCCTGTTTTCTTTTGTGTTTGTCTTGTATTAATTCTGCTTTGTGTTTTGTTCTTCCTGTTCCTGTTGGTGTTGTGGAGTTGTGACAATGGCATTTGCTGATAATGTTATAATAATAATGTACTCCATGATGTCAGGTTTTGCTCTTCTACCCTTGTTCTTTCTTCTAGATCTTTGTTTTTATCCTCTTTGTTGTTCCACTTGTTCTTGACATTTATTTTTGGGGGTGGAAGGAGGCTTGCTTTTTGTGTACTTTGGTTTGCTCTGTGTTTACGTGTATGTTTCAGTTATTTTCAATTGTGGGGTCAAGTTTGTTTTACTTGCCCTTCTTGCCTTTTGTCTTCATCTGTATTCCACTTCCTTTTGTTTGTCTTTCCCATGTCTTTTTCCCTCTCTTCTTATTCCATATACGTATTTCTTTGTTTTTTCTGTTCTTGGCTGTCTTTTTTTGTTTCCGGCAAATGTTTCTTCTCCTATTCTTTTTGTTTCTTTGTTTCCTTTCTTTTTGTTTCGTGATTTTGTTTGTCATCGTGTTCTTAGGTTCTTGTTATTAATTATGATCTCCTTATCTTTCTGTTTGTTTTGGCGTTTAATTTTGTCGCCTAGTTTATGCTCGTTCTGCCTTTGGCCATAATGCTTCATTTTGCTTTTGTTTTTGTTTTCCTTTTCTAACTTCTTTGATCCTCCTCTTATTGGTATAATTGTTTTTGATGTTATTCTTATTCTCAATGTTTTCCCTTTTACTCTTCTTCTTCGTGCTGTTCTTGGCGTTTTGCTGGCGGTGTTTTTGTCGCTGTTGTTATCATTGATGTCCTTTTTCTGTTTGTTGTCGTTCTGCTTCTCATCGTTTCTTCTCTTGCTGTTCTCTTGGTTTGCTTGTTGCCACTGTTTTTGTTTCCTTTTCTGTTTCTCCATGTTGTTCCTGTTCTGGCTGTTTTCAACTGCGTAATGATAACAATCATGGATTTTCTTTATATTGTGTATTGGTCGGCTTTTCTTCTTGTTTTGTGTGTTTCTCTAGTTTGTGTGTTTTTGTTTTAATTTTGGTTTTGTGTTGTTTTGTTTTATAGTGCAAGCTTTGTGACTGTTCCTTTTCTTCTTGTTCAGTTTTATGTCGTATCTGTTGTTGTTGTTCTTGTTGTGTTTTTGTTATTTTTCCCTCTTCTTCTTCTATTTTTCTTTTTGTTCTTGTTCTTGTTTTTCTTGTTCGTGTTCCTTTGGTCTTTTTCATTTCCTCTTCTTCATCTTTTTGTTCCTTTTATTTTACTATTTTTCGTATGTTTTGTTTTATTTGTTTCTCTTGTTTTCTTGTTTGGTTTCTCCTTCTGTATGTTTTTTTTCTGGTTTCTGTAACATATATAATGGAAGACTTACTTGGTTTTGATCTTCCTGCTGCTGCTGTTGATTTTTACGATGCAGAGCGTACGCTACTATCCTGGCTTGGTGTGAGGTCATTACGGGCAAACTGCAACAACGGGAGCCAAAATTGTATGTGCAAAGACTTACACAAAACACGTAAATAGACAAATAGAAAAATTAAAAAGTCCAAATGATTTAACGTAAATGGATACAGACATACAAGGTAGACAGTGGATGCATGCTTAGACATGTCGATAGACAGGGGCGGACAGATGGATGGAAGTACAAGATTCCACGACAAAAGAACTGCCTCTGGCAAAATCGTGTAGAAAACTCGCTTTCATAGGAAAACAAAAACACATGCACACACCGGAAAAACAATCAAAACAGACAATCTGGAACAGATTCAAAAGGAAAAAACAGATAAAGTGTTCTGGAAACTTAAGGAGCATTTCAGGTCATTGCACTAAAATTAGGGATTATTTTCGTTTATGTTTAAAAATGAACTCCTCTTGGTTTGAAGGATGTACCATTTTGCGCTGTATAACTAACATTTTACAACAGGAAAGAAAATCTCAGCTGGACAATTTTCTCTTCGCTGTGATCGAACAAACTAGACTGGATTGGATGGGATGGCATTGGGTTCATCGTTTTTGGCAGTTTTACCACGTGAAATGGGGGTTGACCTTCATGGACAAAGCACATCGCCATCGCACGGCGCCACCTCCCTTTGTTATACCTATATACATGTATTTTTGTTTACCGAAGGATGTTTTCTTTTGCCAAGGAAAACTACTTTGCTGCCTCAGGTTTTTCAACACAAAGCACATCGCCATCGTACGGCGCCACCTCCCTTTGTAATATCTACATGCATGTATTTTTGTTTACCAAAGGGTGTTTTCTTTTGCCAAGGAAAACTTTGCTGCCGCAGATGTTCAACATACCCAAAATAATTGCTGCTTACAGCATCTCCGTTTATTACAATCATTATTACTGTTTAAAACCCAGTTGTCAGCTGTCTGCGCAGAGCTATATCAGTGCTACAACCATAGCAATATATAACATCTCGATGACTGAGAAAAAAATGGGAAGGAAATTAAGTACAGATAACAATGTGGTCGCATACTAACCTAAAGACATGCTCCCGGCATTGATCATTCCCTTAAATTTATCTCCATGAGGTTTTAAGAACAGAACCTAAACACGAACATAAAGATAACTAACGACACTAAACATATAAAAACATGGCCTAAATTACCGAAAATTGCATCTGCCTTTCGTGTTTCCTTAGAACCAAAAATGTTAATACCTGTACCAACAGCCAATATTAATAGAAAGCATGAAAGACTGCACAGAACACACACAGATCAATAGACCAGCATAGAAGAGTATGATAGGAAGAAATGGTGGTGATCACAAAGATAGATAGCTGTAGTACCACAGACACACCTGTAGAATAATGTATGGGATGATCACAAAGATAGATAGTTGTAGTACCACAGACACACCTGTAGAACAATGTATGGTGGTGATCACAAAGATAGATAGCTGTAGTACCACAGACATACCTGTAGAATAATGTATGGTGGTGATCACAAAGTCTAATAGCTGTAGTACCACAGACACACCTGTAGAATAATGTATGGTGGTGATCACAAAGATAGATAGCTGTAGTACCACTGACACACCTGTAGAATAATGTATGGTGGTGATCACAAAGATAGATAGCTGTAGTACAAATGACACACCTGTAGAATAATGTATGGTGGTGATCACAAAGATAGATAGCTGTAGTACCACTGACACACCTGTAGAATAATGTATGGTGGTGATCACAAAGATAGATAGCTGTAGTACAAATGACACACCTGTAGAATAATGTATGGTGGTGATCACAAAGATAGATAGCTGTAGTACAAATGACACACCTGTAGAATAATGTATGGTGGTGATCACAAAGATAGATAGCTGTAGTACAAATGACACACCTGTAGAATAATGTATGGTGGTGATCACAAAGATAGATAGCTGTAGTACCACAGACACACCTGTAGAATAATGTATGGTGGTGATCACAAAGATAGATAGCTGTAGTACAAATGACACACCTGTAGAATAATGTATGGTGGTGATCACAAAGATAGATAGTTGTAGTACCACTGACACACCTGTAGAATAATGTATGGTGGTGATCACAAAGATAGATAGCTGTAGTACCACAGACATACCTGTAGAATAATGTATGGTGGTGACCACAAAGATAGCTGTAGTACCATGACACACCTGTAGAATAATGTATGGTGGTGATCACAAAGATAGATAGCTGTAGTACAAATGACACACCTGTAGAATAATGTATGGTGGTGATCACAAAGATAGATAGCTGTAGTACCACTGACACACCTGTAGAATAATGTATGGTGGTGATCACAAAGATAGATAGCTGTAGTACCACAGACACACCTGTAGAATAATGTATGGTGGTGATCACAAAGATAGATAGCTGTAGTACAAATGACACACCTGTAGAATAATGTATGGTGGTGATCACAAAGATAGATAGCTGTAGTACCACAGACACACCTGTAGAATAATGTATGGTGGTGATCACAAAGATAGATAGCTGTAGTACAAATGACACACCAGTAGAATAATGTATAGTGGTGATCACAAAGTCTAATAGCTGTAGTACCACAGACACACGTGTAGAATAATGTATGGTGGTGATCACAAAGATAGATAGCTGTAGTACAAATGACACACCTGTAGAATAATGTATGGTGATGATCACAAAGATAGATAGCTGTAGTACAAATGACACACCTGTAGATAATGTATGGTGGTGACCACAAAGATAATAGCTGTAGTACCACAGACACACCTGTAGAATAATATATGGTGGTGATCACAAAGTCTAATAGCTGTAGTACCACAGACACACCTGTAGAATAATGTATGGTGGTGATCACAAAGATAATAGCTGTAGTACCACAGACACACCTGTAGAATAATGTATGGTGGTGATCACAAAGATAGATAGCTGTAGTACCACAGACACACCTGTAGAATAATGTATGGTGGTGATCACAAAGATAGATAGCTGTAGTACCACAGACACACCTGTAGAATAATGTATGGTGGTGATCACAAAGATAATGGCTGTATTACCACAGACACACTTAATGAACTGATTTTGTATGAAATTCTATATGATCGAATAAAGACACGAAAACACCTTTTTTTTTTTTTTTTTTTTTTAGCTTTCGTAGCTTTCGGAGCTCTGATGCTCCTTCTTCAGCAGGCATGTTTATTTGCTACAGATGTCAATAGCTGGGGTCACGGTATTCGTACACTCTAGAAACAGTACGCACAAGAAGTAACAGGATTTTCTACTGGTGTATGAAATTCTGTCAGAAACAAGCAGTTACTGGAGGGAGGATGACGGCTTGGATCGAGAGTCACACGCCCTTTTCCCCTCCTGTCTCCCCCCCCCCCTCCCAGTTTGCCATTGTTTTGTGCCTTGAGAGTTTGGTCATTACTGGTGGCTGCTTGATGAATGATGAGAGTGGCCACCTTGATTTGATTCTTGAATCAAGATTTGACACCTAATAGATTGTATATTATTATTGTCATTGTTGTTCTTCTTATTGTTGTTGTTGTTGTTGTTATAGTAGTAGTAGTAGTAGTTGTGGTAGTAGTAGTAGTAGTATCACCATCATCATTATTAGTAGTAGGCCCCCTTCGGTCATGACTGACCATGGACAAAGTACATCCGTTCTAATGTCTAGATGGGCTGTCTGCTTGGTCCAAGCAGCGTCACCTGTGACTGTACAGACCAATGCGAGAGAGGCAGTCTCTGTCGCAGCGGTCGCATGTGTATGCTGATGCTGGTCTGTTGGCTGTCATCCCTTTTCTGCGAACTCGCTTTTCTGCTGCAGCAGCTGACAGTTTGTCCTCACCAATCCGCAGCTGTTTCTTGAGAGTAGTTCTCCAGCTGTTGCGGTCGTCTGCGAGGTCCTCCCAGGACTCAGTGTTGATCTCAATCGCCTTCATGTCACGTTTGCAAACGTCTTTGTATCTCAGCTGTGGGCGGCCAATGTTTCTCTGCCCTGTGGCAAGCTCACCATAAAGGATGTCTTTTGGGATGCGACCATCTTCCATGCTGCGAACGTGGCCCAACCAGCGCAGCCGACGCTGTCTCAGCATGGTATGCATGGTTGGGAGGCCAGCACAGGTTAGGACTTCGGTGTTGGTCACCTTGTCTTACCAGGAAATGCCAAGTATGCGCCGTAGGCTTCTCAGGTGGAAGGTATTGAGCCTTTTCTCCTGATGAGCATGCGTGGTCCACGCCTCGCTGCCATACAGCAAGGTGCTGAGGACACAGGCGTTGTATGCAGCCATCTTTGTCTTTATGGTCAGCTTGGGATTTGTCCACACCCTTTGTGTGAGGCGGGCTAGTGTTGTGGCTGCCTTCCCGATCCTCTTGTCGACCTCTGTGTCAAGGGAGAGGTTATCGGTGATGGTGGACCCAAGATATGTGAATTGATGGATGGCTTCAAGCTCGTAGTCATCAATGGTGATGGCTGGTGGAGATGGCGTGTCTTGGCCCAGGACGTTTGTCTTCTTAAGACTGATGGTCAGACCAAAATCTTTGCAGGCCTGGGAGAAGCGGTCCATTAGTGACTGCAAGTCTCGCTGAGTATGGGTCACAACTGCGGCATCGTCGGCAAATAGCATGTCTCTGATGAGGGCTTCACGGACCTTTGTCCTTGCTCTGAGGCGGGCGAGGTTGAAGAGCCTGCCATCTGATCTGGTCCGCAGGTGGATCCCTTCTTGCGCTGTGCTGAACGCATGCCTCAGGAGGAGAGCGAAGAAGATTCCAAAGAGGGTTGGGGCCAGAACGCAGCCTTGTTTCACACCGCTGCGTACGTCGAAGGGCTTGGAGAGGTTTCCGTTGAACTGCACCATCCCTTTCATGTTTGAGTGGAAGGACTCAATTAAGCTGTGCAGTTTGGGGGGTCAGCCGATTTTTCGGAGAGCCCTGAAAAGGCCATCTCTGCTGACTAGGTCAAAGGCCTTGGTGAGGTCAATGAATGCCACATACAGGGGCATCCGCTGCTCTCTGCATTTCTCCTGGATTTGGCGAAGGGAGAAGACCATGTCTACCGTGGATCTCTCTGCTCGAAATCCACACTGTGATTCCGGGTAGACGCGTTCAGCCAGTTTCTGCAGGCGGATTAGGAGGACCTGAGCATAGACTTTGCCAACAATGCCGAGGAGCGAGATACCTCTGTTGTTGCAGTCGCTCCTTTCGCCCTTGTTTTTGTAGAGGGTGACGATCTTGACGTCCCTCATGTCCTGTGGTACAGCTCCCTCATTCCAACACTGACAGAGAACTGCGTGCAAAGGGTGCAGAAGAGAAGTCTTGCAGTGCTTGATGAGGTCTGGGGGAATTCCGTCGTTGCCAGGTGCCTTCCCTGATGCCAGGCTATCAATGGCCTTGCTGAGTTCGTCCGCAGTTGGTCTGCGTCAAGTTCTTCCATTAACCGGCATGCACTTGATGGCATCGAGGGCTAAGGGGGACACCATGTTCTGTGTGGAGTAGAGGTCGGAGTAGTGTTCCGCCCATCTTTCCATCTGTTGGCTAGGATTGCTGATTACTTCCCCAGTGGAGGATTTGAGGGGGGCGATCTTGCTCTGTGTTAGTCCCAGTGCCTTCTTGATGCCATCATACATTCCTCGGATGTTGCCTCTTTCAGCAGCACTCTGTATCTCTTCGCTGAGCTCTGTCCAGTACTCGTTTGCGCAGCGCCTGGCGTTAAGCTGAACCTTACTTCTGGCAGCCCTGAGGATTTGCAGGTTCTTCTCACTGGGTGACCGCTTATACTTGGTGAGTGCGGCACGCTTGGCCTCAACAGTGGGAGTCATCTCTGATGATTTGGCCTCAAACCAGTCGTGGGACTTCACAGTTTTCTTCCCGAGGTGGCCATAGCAATGCGGTGCATGGTGTCTCGTAGCGTTTCCCATCTCTCAGTGGCAGAGTCTCTGGGTTGCAATGCATCATATTCTCTCTGAAAGGCACGGCAAGCGAAAATGGGCAGATTTTGCCTGTTTAGTTTCTGCCAGAAACACCGTCCCTCTCAGGGGCTGCCACAGCTGCAGCCCTTTCCTTCTCTTTCCCCTATGTAAAATGTGTTGTCAGTGACTGTGTTTCCCACCTAATTATATTTTCATGCGGATTTTATCAGATCTCAAATGGCGCTTCTTTAATCCAGCTATCTTTGCTGATTACATCCGTAGTACACAAGTTGAGGTCCCAGTTCCTACTGTGTTGTAAAAATAAAATAAAAGAAAATAAAAACGACCACTTAATTTACTGGCACTGACTGAGTGTGTGCCGCCGGCAGCAGCTATCTGGCACTCTGGGCATTGAGATAGATAAGCGAAAGAATGTGAGTAGGCCTACAGGTCACACTTGACCCCGCTCACACGTAGTCTGTGAGAGTAAATGAAGTGGTCTTGCTTTTTTCTTTGTTCTTGCTTTGGGATTTTTCATCTGCTTTCTGTGATTGTTCTTTAACTTTTTTTCATCATCGTTTTGTTTTCTGGCCCCATTTTGTGTGTGTTTAGTTTAGTTGTGTTTGCTTCTTATTGTGTAGAGAAAAAAATAAACGTACAAGGCTTAGGCTGGTTGGTGTTTTACTGTGTGATGTAGGCTATACACCACTTGACTGTGCCTGTGAAAAAAAACGTTGCACATTATGGATGCAGATAAACATTCTGAAAGAACTCACTTTGAGAGACTGAACGCACTATGCAGAATCTGTGGTGACAGATCAAAGAAAGATCGCGAGACAAAATCCGCAAAATTTTGCAAAAACTACGCCCCAGATTTCATGACATTTTTCGGGATAATTGTTTCCAGTGATACAGACGGCATTCTTCACTCAGCTACGTTTTGTTCAAACTGTTACAAAAGATTGCGTGCTGTGAAACAAGCATCCTCTCCATCTGAGATAACACTAAACAATATCAAGTCTGCCATAGAAAAGAGCAATTTAACCTGGACACAAAAATATAGATAACTAAATGTAAGTAGACGTATACTTGTTATAACACCAATTTCATTGCGTTGTTGATTATTTTCATACACCTATAAAACATACAGCCAGCAACATAACTGACAGTGCAGTGTATAAAGAAAGACGTGTGTGCGCGCTCGCGCGCATGTGTGTGTATATGTGCGTACACTGGAGTACAAACACCGCAGCCTCAGGGAAGCATTTCCTGACAAGTGAAGAGTGACTCTAATTACCCGCCGCCTGTGGCGCACATGTTGCGCAGACCCGGACTGTGGTGAGTGATACCAGTAGTGGCCAGACTGAACTTTTAAGAATGCTAAGTATGAATGGTCATAATAGTTGCACGTATCACACAGCATGTGTGAAAGTTGAAGCTTTATTCGTTGTCAGAGCATGAACTTGTTGAAAAGTCTGTAGCATGGCATGAATGTAAACACCTCTTAAGTGCAGATTACTTTCTCCTTTCTCTGGTGTGTTTGTACTCGTTGTAAACTTCAGACAGAGTACTTTCTGTTGGTTTTATCAAAAATCTTACAGCTGTGATGAGTCAGACATAAATGATGTAGAACCACAGACACTACAATTTACCACGGCCAGTGGCTGGCAGCTTAATGCTGGTACTGACAGAGCAGACCGCTGCTTTGTATGGTTCCTTCCGCACTGAGCAGCTGTTTTGTCTTTCGCGGTGGCTCAGTGAGTGAGTTCAACTAAACAGTGGGCTGTGCAACGCCGTGAAGGCCTCTGCGAACTGTTCTACAAGATCTGGCTGAGACATCTTGCTGACGTCAATGCGAGGGTTCCCTTGTTTCTTTGAGCAGTGGAACTTCTTTGGTTGTAGCCTGATCTTGCAACATACCAGAGAGTGGTCTGTGTCGCAGTCTGCGCTGTGATAAGAGCGAATGTGGAGAACGTTTTTGATAGCGGTACGTCTTACTAGGATCAAATCCAGTTGGTGCCAATGTTTTGAGCGGGGATGCCTCCAGAAGACTTTGTGCTGAGGCTTCGTCTTGAAGAAGGAGTTGGCGATGCACAGTTCATGGCAGGCGCAAAACTCAAGCAGTCGCTGTCCATTCTCATTCATTTTCCCCACTCCAAAGGAACCGAGGCAGAAGGGCCATGAGTCATTGTCTGCACCCACTCTGGCGTTGAAGTCGCCCAGGAGAACAAGTTGTTCTGTCCTGGGGATGTTCCTTATGGTTGATGCAAGATTTTCGTAGATCTCATCCTTGGTGTCTGGAGAGGCGGACAGAGTTGGGGCATAAACGCTGATGAGAGTGACATAGCCTTCGGTGGTGTTGAGGCGGAGAGTCAAGAGTCGTTCTGAACCGCCGCTGCCTGGTTCAATCATGTTCAGCAGGCTGTTCCTTACTGCAAAGCCTACTCCGTGCTCTCTTGGGGCATCAGAACTCTTTCCTTGCCAGAAGAAGGTGTAGTCCCTTTCCTTTAGTGTTCCTGAGTCAGCCAGCCGTGTTTCCTGCAGAGTGGCAATGTCCACACTGAGCCTCTTTAGTTCGCTGTTTATGACGGCGGTTTTTCTGGCGTCGCTGATGTCTTGCAGATCTTGGGAGAGCCCAGGCATCATTGTTCGGACATTCCAACAGCCCAGTTTCACTGCTGATCCTTTTCCTAATCCGTTTCTTGAATTTGAATTTTTCTTTTTGTTTGGTGCGGTAATTAACGACCTGCTTGTCAGATTTTCTCCTAATCTTCATGCACCCAATGAAGAAGGCAGGTCGTGGCGGGACAGCACCTAACTGGCTGGGGGCTGCCCAGCTTAGGCGGGCGGTAGCTGTCCAGTAAGACACGAAGGTCTCTCCCACCGTCAAAAGCAACCCCTGGCGTCAGCTCTACGCCAGTTGAGCAATGACTTATCACCGGTATCTGTTGCTTCCCGTGTTGTGCCGACACTAGTGTTAGTAGCGAGGCTGGAGTGTCCTCTCCAGGTCGTAGGTGCAGAGTGTTTGTGGATGAATGGACGGATGTAAGCCTGGGCAGTGTAATATGGAAGACAGGCTGTTGCCCATGCAACTTGTCCCCCCTCTCCACCTCGCTGACAGATCCAAAGGAACAGCAGGGCTGTTACGTTTTGGTGCGAACGCGGCCGCAGGAGCTGCCGGAAAGTGACAAAGTTTGCCATCCAACCGCCTTAGGGGCCCCACACTGGATTTACTGTCAGGGTTTACTCCCTTAGCTAGATGGCCGCGGGTAGCTCTCCAGAGCTGGCGCCCTTTGATGGATCTAATTTATTTCCACCAGGGTTTCTAGCCACCCTCCTCACCATCCTCCTGAGAGGACTGGTGGGGTTGCTGGTTTAGTCGCCAGCAATTCGACCCTGTGACAGGTAGTACTGGGTTCCAGGTTACCAGTAGCGGATACATCTATCCGACCTGACCATACATCATTATTACTACTGGTGATATTACAGTGGTAGTAGTAGTAGTAGTGTAGTGGTAGTATCACCATCATCATCATTATTATTATTAGTGATATTACTATTACTATTGTTGTTGTTGTTGTTATTATTATTATTATTATAATTATTATTATTATTATTATTGTTATTATTATTTGTTATTATCATTATTATTATTATTACTGTTATTATCATTATCATTGTTATTATCATTTATCATTATTATTATCATTATAGACGACCTATGTATTTAACTTCTCCTTTGTAAGCTGATGCTGTAATAGGTATGTAGATATATGTATGTATGTGTATGGATGTAGCCTGTGTGTGTGTGTGTCTGTGTGGGGGGTGTTTTTTTTTTCTTATTGTTATTTGTTCTGTTCACTTTATTCCACTTTTATTTGTATTTGTTCGTTTTACATCTTTGGGGATGGAGGATGGAGGATGGAGGATGGAGGGTGGAGGGTGGACTGGAGGTATTACGATAAGGGAGACCTTATTTGAATCATATTAGTGGGCACACGAGGCAATGTTTTCTGTGATCTGATTGTGATCTGATTGATCTGATTGTGATCTGATTGTGATCTGATTGTGATCGATCTGATTGTGATCTGATTGTGATCTAATTGTGATCTGATTGATCTGATTGTGATCTGATTGATCTGATTGTGATCTGATTGTGATCTGATTGTGATCTGATTGTGATCTGATTGATCTGATTGTGATCTGATTGTGATCTGATTGATCTGATTGTGATCTGATTGTGATCTGATTGTGATCTGATTACATAAGTCGTTGGTGAGGTCAGTGTAAAGGAAACAGCTTATTTACACAAGTGGCTTATTTACACAAGTGGCTTATTTACACAAGCGGCTTATTTACACAACTGGCTTATTTACACAACTGGCTTGTTTACACAACTGGCTTATTTACACAACTGGCTTATTTACACAAGTGGCTTATTTACACAACCGGCTTATTTACACAAAGGGCTTATTTACACAACTGGCTTATTTACACAACCAGCTTGTTTACACAAATGGCTTATTTACACAAGTGGCTTATTTACACAACTGGCTTATTTACACAAGTGGCTTATTTACACAACCGGCTTATTTACACAACCGGCTTGTTTACACAACTGGCTTATTTACACAACTGGCTTATTTCCACAACTGGCTTGTTTACACAACTGGCTTATTTACACAACCAGCTTGTTTACACAAATGGCTTATTTACACAAGTGGTTATTTACACAAGTGGCTTATTTACACAAGTGGCTTATTTACACAAGTGGCTTATTTACACAACTGGCTTATTTACACAACCGGCTTGTTTACACAAGTGGCTTATTTACACAAGTGGCTTATTTACACAAGTGGCTTATTTACACAAGCGGCTTATTTTCACAAATGGCTTATTTACACAACTGGCTTATTTACACAAGTGGCTTATTTACACAACTGGCTTATTTACACAAGTGGCTTATTTACACAAGTGGCTTATTTACACAAGTGGCTTATTTACACAAGTGGCTTATTTACACAAGTGGCTTATTTACACAACCGGCTTGTTTACACAACTGGCTTATTTACACAACTGGCTTATTTACCCAAGTGGCTTATTTACACAAGCGGCTTATTTACACAACTGGCTTATTTACACAAGTGGCTTATTTACACAACTGGCTTATTTACACAACTGGCTTATTTACACAACCGGCTTGTTTACACAAGTGGCTTATTTACACAAGTGGCTTATTTACACAAGTGGCTTATTTACACAAGCGGCTTATTTTCACAAATGGCTTATTTACACAACTGGCTTATTTACACAAGTGGCTTATTTACACAACTGGCTTATTTACACAAGTGGCTTATTTACACAAGTGGCTTATTTACACAAGTGGCTTATTTACACAAGTGGCTTATTTACACAAGTGGCTTATTTACACAACCGGCTTGTTTACACAACTGGCTTATTTACACAACTGGCTTATTTACCCAAGTGGCTTATTTACACAAGCGGCTTATTTACACAAGTGGCTTATTTACACAACCAGCTTATTTACACAACTGGCTTATTTACACAACTGGCTTATTTACACAACCGGCTTGTTTACACAAATGGCTTATTTACACAACCGGCTTGTTTACACAAGTGGCTTATTTACACAAGCGGCTTATTTACACAAGTGGCTTATTTACACTACTGGCTTATTTACACAAGTGGCTTATTTACACAAGTGGCTTATTTACACTACTGGCTTATTTACACAAGCGGCTTATTTACACAAGTGGCTTATTTACACTACTGGCTTATTTACACAAGCGGCTTATTTACACAACTGGCTTATTTACACAACCGGCTTGTTTACACAAATGGCTTATTTACACAACCAGCTTGTTTACACAAATGGCTTATTTACACAAGTGGCTTATTTACACAACCAGCTTATTTACACAATCGGCTTATTTACACAACTGGCTTATTTACACAACCAGCTTATTTACACAAGCGGCTTATTTACACAAGTGGCTTATTTACACAAGTGGCTTATTTACACAAGTGGCTTATTTACACAAGCGGCTTATTTTCACAAATGGCTTATTTACACAACTGGCTTATTTACACAACTGGCTTATTTACACAACTGGCTTATTTACACAACTGGCTTATTTACACAAGTGGCTTATTTACACAAGTGGCTTATTTACACAACTGGCTTATTTACACAACTGGCTTATTTACACAACTGGCTTATTTACACAAGTGGCTTATTTACACAAGTGGCTTATTTACACAAGTGGCTTATTTACACAAGTGGCTTATTTACACAACTGGCTTATTTACACAAGTGGCTTATTTACACAAGTGGCTTATTTACACAACTGTCTTATTTACACAAGTGGCTTTTTTTACACAAGTACTGATACACATGTCTTTACAGTGTGGCCGAGACTATCCCAATAACAGACAGATACAAATATAAGTTATAAAATCCATATGCATGGTATTACCTTAGGTCCTTGCCAGCTCATAATAGGGCTTGAGTGCAGGCTTCAGGCTTATGCCATGATCGTTTTGGATCTTCGTTTTCACATGGCATCAGTGACACCACTGCATATGGATCCATTCTGAAGGTGGAGACGTCATTTTCAGAAACTGAAACTGAAAGTGAAATTTGTGTGTTGTTGTGTTTAATTTGCAGTATGCACGTTTTTACTATTTATTTATTTATTTGTTTGTTTGTGTGTTTGTTTGTGTGTTTGTTTATTTACGATGGAGTGGTGTGGGCGTGGGTCATCCAAAGGGATGACCCCTTACAGGACTTTTCTTTTTTTTCTTTTTTTTTTTTTTTTAGGATCATTGCGCTCAGGGAGGATACCTTTGTGCTCACCTTTTTTTTTTCCGTCCCATTTTCTACGCCACTTTAATGGCCACAGAAGCTGAAACAGTTTTTATTATGTGATGATGATGATGTCGATGTGAATGAAATTCATGATGCTATGGAGTTCCATCTAAGATTGAGACTGCGTGACAGGGTTGTACTCTACGCTTACTATCATAATATATCCTGGCGTCAACCAGGCCTGAGAGATACAGACACTTGCGGTGTTGGTCAGAAGATTTGAGCAACACCCTCAATGACACATCCGCAAAGTGGATGAGACTCGACTGTATGTCCCAGTCTTCCCAATGAGCCCATAACATGCCCACTCTGGGTAGGAGCCGGCTAGAGATGAAAATCCCACAATGATTTTTTGAAGGTACTGATGGGGATTCGAACCCACAACCTTTCAGTCGGTAGTCCGTTGCGTTAACCACTACACCACGGCGACCGGTTATCCCTTACAGAACTTAAGCACTTCCTTTGCAAGGGGAGGGACCTGGACAATCAACTTATCTCTCCAATGTTCTATACATGGCAGCCAGGTAAAAGACCTGTTTACCACGATTTTCATCTTCTGTGGTATCTATACCGTGCTCAGGCCAGAAGGCACACAGGTCCGACTCGTTTGTCGTCCTCTCCCAAAGAACTAGATGTTCAGTTCCTCTTCCAAAGAACTAGACGTTCAGTTCCTCTTCCAAAGAACTGATGTTCATTCCTCTTCCAAAGAACTAGATGTTCAGTTCCTCTTCCAAAGAACTCGATTTCAGTTCCTCTTCCAAAGAACTAGAGTTCATTCCTCTTCCAAAGAACTCAGATGTTCAGTTCCTCTTCCAAAGAACTAGATGTTCAGTTCCTCTTCCAAAGAACTAGATGTTCATTCCTCTTCCAAAGAACTAGATGTTCAAGTTCCTCTTCCAAAGAACATAGATGTTCAGTTCCTCTTCCAAAGAACTAGATGTTCAGTTCCTCTTCCAAAGAACTAGATGTCAGTTCCTCTTCCAAAGAACTAGATGTTC
>JAPXFY010000030.1:47546350-47566350 GCA_030674185.1 Monoplex corrugatus | reverse complement strand
TCATCGTAGAAAGCCTGAATGAGGTGAAGTTTATTGTTAATAGCATAGTAGAGAGCACCTGTTCCGTTGCCTAAATGTCTTACTATTAATAGCATAGTAGAGAGCACCTGTTCCGTTGCCTAAAATGTCTTCCTATTTTACATAGTTAAAAGATGTTCTCAATTAGCTTTGCAGAAATTCCAAGACTTTCATTTATGAGCCAACGAAAACGCTTTAATTTCTATATGTGACCTCCACCACGAAATCAGTCCTAACTAGCATTTTGGCTATTTTGAGATATACATATCACTGGAAAGTGTACATTCTGCTGATTATTTTGGTACTTGAATAAAGCTTGTACTCAAAAAAATGTAGAAATATGTAAGTTTAAAGTCATTAAGTTGTGTATGACGATCATTTTGAGAAAACGGCCTCTAAAGTTTTTGTGTGCTCTCCTACATATTTTCCTTGAATTTCTTTATTTGGTGGCTTTGACCCAGTTTGTTTCTAATTTTCGCTGTCATTATCTGAAAGGTGCACTAAAGAGCTTTCCATCAGTATATTACATGTGCGGGTACTGTACAGGTTACGGTTCATAATAAGAGACAAAAATAGGTACTTTTGGTAGGAAATTGCGTTCTTTCTGCAGCCATCAGTGCATTAAAATACCATTTTAAATTGATTAATAATATTTTTTCAAGAAAAAAATGTCTGTGGGGGATAGATTATAGTCTACAGAAATCAATTTTGAGAAAAAGTCAAAACACCCCAGATAGACCCTCAGTCACCTTTTCAGCTCCTAGTGCTGTTCAACTGACTGCGAGTTAAGACTGATTTCGTGGTGGGAGGTCACATATACTGTCGTTATGTCTGGCCCCGAAGCTGCAACACCGTGATACGTTAAAATCTGTATTTAAAAACCTGTGGAAGTGTAGGCCTACTTTTTTTTTTTTTAACGATATTACTGCAACCCTGACCAAAGTATCCAGTGATCTTTAGTTCACTGCTGTCAAAAGAATAAAAAATGCAGTTGCAGATTGAAAATTGGAATCGATTCATTTCGAAAATTGATGAGGACTGGTTTTATATATGTGCAGTACCCGCATTTCATTGTGACTCTAGGATTGTGTGTGGGGTGAACGGGAGGAGGGGGAGGAGAGGGGGTGTACGTTTGTAAAGAGAATCACAGCCAGTTAACACATTGATAAGTAAAGTAAATAGAGGTACGTAGTCACAGCCTAAAGTGACAGAAATTAGTTGGGGTTTATTTTTGTTTTGTTTTGTTTTGTTTTGTTTCGAACTTTATGGTGAAATTTATTCGAAATCTTATCCTAAAAACTAATGGTTTTGCTTTATCACATTATTTCTGTATTAAACTTGAAGTGCTATGTCTTGATTGGTTTGTAACTATGTTTACATTGTTGTGAGAATGATACATGTATGTGTGTGTGTGTGTGTGTGTGTGTGTGTGTGTGTGTGTGTGTGTGTGTGTGTGTGTGTGTGTGTGTGTGTTGTGTGTGTGTGTGTGTGTGTGTGTGTGTGTGTGTGTGTGTGTGTGGTGTGTGTGGTGTGAGTTGTGTGTGTGTGTGTGTGTGTGATGTGTGTATGAGGGATGATATATGTGTGCATGTGTGTGTGTGTCTGCGTGTGTGTGTTTGTGTGTGTTTGCGTGTGTGAGGTTTGTGTGGGTGTGGGTGCACAAAATGTGTGTCTGTCCGTCCACTTTTGCATGTGCGTGTTCCACCTTACTGACCTAAATCAGAAGAACAAGAAAACCAATGTAGGCGCGTATTCAACAAAACTAGACAAGACAAGCGCAAATTTTCGGCCAACCGGCCTTTGTCAAGCGCGAACGCACGGCCACAAACAGACCACAAACACCAAACAACGGATAATAAAAAGAAGACTAAAAACTTCCCTGCCGCCTCGTCCAGTGTTGAATACGCGCTTACATTGGTTTTCTTGTTCTTCTGATTCCTGTTTGATTGGGCGCGGGCAGTCGCACATGTTTTGGATCTCATGTTACTGACCTAGTCAGATAAACGCCGTGCGGCCTTGTTAAGGTGGCAGACCTACCCAGATTTTGGTACCAAGATTGTGATGTTAAGTGTTTCAGTTCTAATTGACCAATCACCATGATATTTGGCAAGAAGATACCTCAGATAGTATTCTTTGGATTGAATATCTTTGTTGGGGTCTGTGAGTTATGAAAAGTTGACAAAAATTAATTAATTAAAAAATGTTCTCACGAAAATGAAAAAATATAGTACATACTGTGACATTTATAACTACACATGTATTCATGTTAAGAATTTGATATTTAGTGAGCAAACACATCTGTATAGTATGTATGGCGTGTAGTAAAATCTTAGCTCTACTATCATTATTTTCTGTACAATCATCACACCAATTTTTAGAATAATTTTTATGAAAAAAAATATAATACAACTTTTGATAAAAATGTTTCTTTCAAGCAGAACTGCAAGATTTTACTACCAGCTATAGGTACCTGTTCCTGCTATATCTGTGCCAAATATCAAGGAAATCGGATAAAAACTGTTGAACATATGTCTGATGTATACAATCTCGCGAAAAATCGCAAACTTTCGTGGACTAAAAAATAAACTCAATTTCCTACTCACATACCCCAACAAAGATATTCAATCCAAAGAATACTGTCTGAGGTATATTCTTGCCAAATATCATGGTGATTGGTTAATTAGAACTGAAACACTGAACATCACAATCTTGGTACCCAAATCTGGGTAGGTCTGCCCCCTTAAGTCAGAGGGCGTTATAAAAGTTGTCCTCATTCTAATCATTATCAGACGACAGCCACTAACGGGGAGGGTCGATGTCTGATCTTGTGACGGGAACTTCTATGACCTGACCAACTTGGCTGCCACAGCTGTTGTATAGAAATACTATGTGTATGCTTCACTCTTCACCCCATATTGGCAACGAAGTCATGTGTTGAAAATAAGCTAACAAGTTAAATATATTAAACCGCAAACAGAGCATACAAACTGACGTATATATATATAATTTTTATGTGTGTGTGTGTGTGTGTGTGTGTGTGTGTGTGTGTGTGTGTGTGTGTGTGTGTGTGTTTGTGTGTCTGTGTGTGTGTGCACAGCTAAATGCATAAATAAAACTGGATACAAACTAAAATAACACACAAAATAGTACGAAATATTCAACGTTTTCAATTAATCTAAAAACAACAACAGAAAACAATATAAAAAAAACCGGTTCCATTTCGCCCATTTGAACACGAGACATTTGCATCATCACTGACCTAAAAGAACTCCTTCCGGTGCACGTTGAGGGCCGTTCCCTCCGGGGCGTGACAGAGGATGCTGACAGTGGTGAAGGGGCGTCCTGACCACGGGGGTTTCTGTGTCTTTGACCGGCTGTGCTTCCTGTCTTTGACTGGGTAGAACTTGCACATGATCTCCGACTTGAGGAATTCCCCAGATGTGAACTGAAGACAGAACAGGTCAGGGTGATTAATGGCGTGGCAACCACTCATCACGTGACATGGTGTAAACAACGCTTTAATTTACCCAGCAAATGTATGTGAACTGAAGACAGAACAGGTCAGGGTGATTAATGGCGTGACAACCACTCATCACGTGACATGGTGTAAACAACGCTTTAGTTTACCCAGCAAAATGTATGTGAACTGAAGAAAGAACAGATCAGGATGATTAATCGCGTGACAACCATCCATCACGTGACATGGTGTAAACCGCGCTTATGTTTCTCCAGTACATGTTCAACTCTTGTTCTTTGTCGTCATGGTAAATCAGTGGTAAATTACCCAACAAATCTTGAATAATATCATCTGGTGGGAAAATATCACTAACTCTCAAACAGTTCAATATGCGTTAGTGGGAAAGAATAACTAAACTAAAGTCGAAATCAATTGAAAACTCGCGCGACAGTCAGGTGAGTGAGACGTCACAGACTTCCAATCGGGATGTCTAGAGTTCGAGTCTTCTTGGGTGTCTCCCACCTGGTGATTAAAAGGCAGAACTTTTTTCCCAATCTCCACGGGTTAACATGGCTGCAGATGGTTTGAACCACTTTCATGTGCATACACACAGAGAGCATCAGATATGCAAGTACAGGATCTTGTGGACCCTGTCTGCATTTGATGGGCTCATCATCATCATCATCATCAAGTGCCTTGCCACATGGCGTTGGCGATCATGGCCTTCCATCTGTTTCTATCTCTTGTTGCCTCAAGCATCTCTTCCACCCTCTCTGCCTTCAGCCACTCTGCAAGTCCGTCCAATATCTTCTCCCTGGGTCTACCTGGTGCTCTCTTTCCCTCCAGCTTTCCTGTTGTGACCAGGTGCTCCGATTCCCCTTTCCTCATAAAATGATGGGCTATTGAAACAAAAACAGCCAGCATGCCAGGTGAAGGTGTGATATGCAGACTGTGTGACTGCCATTGGCCGGCCACCTGACAGCAGAATCCTGTGGACAAGATTGCTGAGAGTACTGAAGCCACCAATCGGCTTGAGGAGGCTTGTATGTTGAGTATTGTAGTTACCAACCAACCATACCCCCCACCCCCACCCCCCACCCCCACACACACGATATCATTTACTGATTTAGAAATTGGTTTTCAGTCAATTGTTTGGAAGGCTGCTTTTGGTTTCTTTGTTTACTTGTTTTTCTGCTTTTGTTCGTATGTTTGTTTGTTTGTTTGTTTACTTGTGGGGGGTTTCCCCTTCCTTCTTCGTGGATTAATTACTATGAAATCAGTTCCTTAAGCTGTGCAATGTTTGTGCAGCATGTAGTGAAGAAATAGTCGTAAGTTTAAAAAAAACAGCCAGCCTTGGCATACACCAAACTTACCTCCACCTCCACGGTGACCTTCCTACGTTTGGGATCCTTGGTGACGCCAAAGTCGTGGGGTGTCCACTGCGACGTATATTCTGTGTTGTCGTTACAGGGGTAGGGGCAGGGAATACTCGTAAGGTCCAATTTGTCACTGTCAAGCCACATATACCTGCACGAACACCAACTGAAACGCTCTAAAAATGGTCAGATATCGAAGGCATTTTTCTATCAAGATTTTGCGCTATATAAATATTGTAATTATTATTATTAATTATTATTATTATTATCTTTCTCTCTCTCTCTCTCTCTCTCTCTCTCTCTCTCTCTCTCCCTCCCCCCTCACACACACACACGCGCGCGCGCAAACACACACACACACACACACACACGCACACACGCACACACACACACACACACACAAGCACAACACACACTCACACAGAATATTCACACTCACACACAGAACATAACAGCACATACATACACAAACACACGCGCGCGCGCGTGTACACACACACACACCACACACACTTCTTAGCATACAGATTATCTCTCAACTGTGAATTGAATATAACAAATAAAAAAAAATGCATTTGCAACGATTATTTATCATAAAGCACATTTTTTACTGTCCCGAATTATGACCATATCTTCCTGCGTCATGCATAACTTTATAGCAAAAA
This sequence comes from Monoplex corrugatus, assembly GCA_030674185.1. Classification (NCBI taxonomy): domain Eukaryota; kingdom Metazoa; phylum Mollusca; class Gastropoda; order Littorinimorpha; family Ranellidae; genus Monoplex; species Monoplex corrugatus. Next base: position 47,560,834 of record JAPXFY010000030.1, on the reverse strand, counting down.
GATGACTTGACATGGAAGGCATACATGACATACACAGACAGACAGACAAACACACACACCACACACACACACACACACACATATATATATATATATATACATAGAGAGAGAGAGGGAGAGAGAGATACTGCGAAGCACATACTGACATAGTGTATAGTAACTGTCTTCGTAATCACAAAGGCCATGATATAGTCCTATAAGTGTTTTTTCTTGATGAAGCCTGACTTATTTGTTGTTGTTGTTCTTGCTTGTTTGATTATTTAAGCTTCATTACTATTTCTTATTCTGTTTTTGAATAGACACACCTTTTTTCTCTCTCACTTTAAATGCAGAATAGGAAATGTTCCTTCTAAAATTACGTTTAATCTTGCATACTTACCGTGGCTCACTGATGCAATAAGCGACAGCGGTTTGCCATTCCTGCCTCTTAACAATAAAGCCCGAAAGGACCGTAACTCTGAGAGTACTAGTGCCTTGCCCATACGTAGATCATCCTCTTTTCGAGGAAACCAACACCCTGACTGTGAAATTGAAGAAACCAGGAAATCGCGGGGGGGAGGGAGGGACTCTGCGTGAGCCACGGTAAGTATAAGTATGTTAGATTAAACGTAATTTTAGAAGGAAAATTTCCTTTTAATTACACATACTGTACCGTGGCTCACTGATGCAGAATAGCACTACCCGAATGGAGGGCTTACCTGGTTAACGCCTGGAGGAATGAGACAAGTCAGGGCGTGCGGCAGAGATGGGGTGTTGAGCCACCACAGTGGAAGCGATACCCCTGGATCAGTCTTCGCGCAGACGGGAGACGTCACGCAGGTAGAACTGAATGAACGTGCCCGGGGAACGCCAATATGCGGCGTCCAGGACTCTGGATGCTGGCATTGTGGGTGATTGCCAGCGACGAAGCCCATGCTCTAATCTCATGGGGCCTCAGGGAAAAGATAGCCAAATCTGAGCCCGGCCTTGCATACGCAGCCTTGATGACTTCCCTCAGCCATCGAGAGATTGATGCGCGTCTAATGTCCTTCCTATAACTTTCGTTGTAAGAGAGAAACAGGTTGCTTTCTATACACTCGCAGGGCGCGAACAGGGCAGAGCGTGCGGTCCGCGTCATCCGGAGCAAGGATAGACGTCAGGGGTTGGATGGAGATAGTTGGAGAAGGAGAACCTGGCGACTGGTTCTTGGCTAAGAATTCTGGGAGGAGGCGGAGAGACATTGAGCCATCAGATTCGAAAGCGACATCCCCGGGGAGTCCACTAAGGGCGTGCACTTCGCTACAGTGCCTCCCCGACGCGAGAGAAACGAGAAAAGCCGTCTTGAACAAGAGGAACTTGAGAGAACACTCCCTGATGGGCTCGTAAGGATGGAGTCTCACGGAGGAGAGGACGAGAAAGAGATCCCACGCCGGGGTGCGGCGGGGGGTTCGGGCTTCCTGAAGAAAAGCCCCTCTGACAAGATCCCACAATAGAGGGTCGTCCGCAAAGGACGGACCACCCAACTGACTGATGGTGGTGCAGATGGCCGCCCTGTGTACCTTCACTGAAGAGGACGAAAGGTTTTTCTCCGACGACAGAAAGCGAGGTAGTTAGTCAACTGCAAGCGAGAGGGTGAGTACGGTGACACCACATTTGAGGAGTACCAAGAGAGCCAGCCTTTCCAGTGGGCATCATACACCCCCTGTGTACCCGGTCTGTGAGCTTGCTCCACAAGGCCGATCACCGCCGGGGACAAGCCTAATGAAGACATCGATTCCCGCACAGCAGCCAGGCGTGAAGGTTTAGAACCTCTGGATTGCCGTGCGGAATGCCTGACCCTGGTTGAAGAAGGGACCGAGCTGTCACAGCGAGATTTATTTGAGGCACATGGGACAGGTGCAGCAGTTCCGGGAACCATGCTTGGGCCGACCATCGAGGCGCCACGAGGAGCATCATGGCTGAGTCTTCCCTCGCCTTGCCAGAACTTTTCCCAGTATGGGGAACGGGGGGAAGGCATAGCCCGTCAGGTTTGACCATGGAATGGACAAAGCATCCGCAGCCAAAGCCGCCGGATCCGGGACTGGAGAAACATACAGATGAAGGTTGCGGTTGAACCTGGTGGCAAACAGGTCCACTTGTGGCTTGAACCACGCTGCCCACACTGGCCCCAGAACTGCATGGACCAGTGTCCATTCTGAGGGAAGAACCATGTGGGATCTGCTGAGAGAGTCCACAAGTATGTTGATCTTTTCCGGGACGTGCTTTGCTGAGAGCCGAATGGACTGTTCCTCGCACCAGAAGAGAAGCTGTTCCGCTCTCCCAGACAAGGAGCGGGAGCGGGCGCCCCCTTGCTTGTTGACGTAACAAGCTACTGTAGTGTTGTCCGTGTTGATACGAACATGTTTTCCCTTCAGAAAGGGGAGAAACTCCCTGACCATTGACCCGCCGCTGTCAGCGGGCCCACGTGGGCCCCACCATCCAAAGTCCTCCTGAGGAGGGGGGCTGGTGTGATAGGGACTCCCTGGGCTAGCCAGGACTGGGAGTGCCATTTGGTCAGTGAGGATTGGAACCTAGGACCCAGGGGGACCTGAAGGTCCCAAGACTGCGAAGTCTGCGTTATATATTTCTGTGTTGATCCCACTGGTGGGGTTGTCATTTGGTCAAGTATCCAAGCAACTTTTCCCGTTGATGATTATCCTATTACTAACAAAAGCACTACTAATTATAGTAATCAAAATAATAATGATTATTTCACATGGCCTCATCTTGCTGCAACAGCCCTCAGTGTTCACAAAATCACAAGGAGCAGGTGACATAAGCAACAGGTGACTAAGCAACAGGTGACGTAAGCAACAGGTGACGTAAGCAACAGGTGACGTAAGGAACAGGTGACGTAAGCAACAGGTGACGTAAGCAACAGGAGACGGTAAGGAACAGGGACATAAGGAACACGTGATGTAAGCAACAGGTGACATAAGGAACAGGTGACATAAGGAACAGGGACATAAGAACAGGTGACGTAAGCAACAGGACTGAACAGGTGACGTAAGCAACAGGTGATGTAAGCAACAGGTGACGTAAGCAACAGGTGACGTAAGAACAGGTGACATAAGCAACAGGTGATGTAAGCAACAGGTGACTAAGCAACAGGTGACTAAGCAACAGGTGACTAAGCAACAGGTGACGTAAGCAACAGGTGACATAAGCAACAGGTGACGTAAGCAACAGGTGACGTAAGCAACAGGTGACGTAAGCAACAGGTGACTAAGCAACAGGTGACGTAAGCAACAGGTGACATAAGCAACAGGTGATGTAAGCAACAGTGACATAAGGAACAGGTGATGTAAGCAACAGTGACATAAGGAACAGGTGATGTAAGCAACAAGTGACATAAGGAACAGGTGATGTAAGCAACAGATGACATAAGGAACAGGTGATGTAAGCAACAAGTGACGTAAGCAACAGGTGATGTAAGCAACAGAGTGACATAAGGAACAGGTGATGTAAGCAACAAGTGACATAAGCAACAGGTGATGTAAGCAACAGGTGACATAAGCAACAGGTGACATAAGGAACAGGTGACATAAGCAACAGGTGATGTAAGCAACAGGTGATGTAAGCAACAGGTGATGTAAGCAACAGGTGATGTAAGCAACAGGTGACATAAGCAACAGGTGATGTAAGCAACAGGTGATGTAAGCAACAGGTGATGTAAACAACAGGTGACATAAGCAACAAGTGATGTAAGCAACAGGTGATGTAAGCAACAGGTGACATAAGGAACAGGTGACATAAGGAACAGGTGACATAAGCAACAGGTGATGTAAGCAACAGGTGACACAAGGAACAGGTGATGTAAGAAACAGGTGACATAAGGAATCGTGACGTAAGCAACAGGTGACATAAGGAACAGGTGACATAAGCAACAGGTATGTAAGCAACAGGTGACGTAAGCAACAGGTGATGTAAGCAACAGGTGATGTAACAGGTGACATAAGCAACAGGTGACGTAAGCATCAGGTGACATAATCAACATGTGACGTAAGCAACAGGTGAAGTAAGCAACAGGTGACGTAAAGAACAGGTGACATAAGGAACAGGTGATGTAAGCAACAAGTGACATAAGGAACAGGTGATGTAAGCAACAAGTGACATAAGCAACAGGTGACGTAAGCAACAGGTGACATAAGGAACAGGTGACATAAGCAACAGGTGACGTAAGCAACAGGTGACGTAAGCAACAGGTGACATAAGGAACAGGTGACCTAAGGAACAGGTGACATAAGCAACAGGTGATGTAAGCAACAGGTGACATAAGGAACAGGTGACATAAGGAACAGGTGACATAAGGAACAGGTGATGTAAGCAAAAGGTGATGTAAGCAACAGGTGGCATAAGGAACAGGTGACATAAGGAACAGGTGACATAAGGAACAGGTGACATAAGGAACAGGTGACATAAGCAACAGGTGATGTAAGCAACAGGTGATGTAAGCAACAGGTGACATAAGGATTAGGTGACATAAGCAACAGGTGATGTAAGCAACAGGTGATGTAAACAACAGGTGACATAAGGAACAGGTGACATAAGGAACAGGTGACATAAGGAACAGGTGATGTAAGCAACAGGTGACATAAGGAACAGGTGACATAGCAACAGGTGATGTAAGCAACAGGTGACATAAGCAACAGGTGACATAAGGAACAGGTGACATAAGCAACAGGTGATGTAAGCAACAGGTGACATAAGCAACAGGTGACATAAGGAACAGGTGACATAAGGAACAGGTGACATAAGGAACAGGTGATGTAAGCAACAGGTGACATAAGGAACAGGTGACATAAGGAACAGGTGATGTAAGCAACAGGTGACATAAGAAACAGGTGACATAAGGAACAGGTGATGTAAGCAACAGGTGACATAAGGAACAGGTGATGTAAGCAACAGGTGACATAAGGAACAGGTGATGTAAGCAACAGGTGACATAAGGAATCGTAACGTAAGCAACAGGTGACGTAAGGAACAGGTGACATAAGGAACAGGTGACATAGGAAACAGGTGATGTAAGCAACAGGTGACATAAGGAATCGTGACGTAAGCAACAGGTGACGTAAGGAACAGGTGACATAAGGAACAGGTGACATAGGAAACAGGTGATGTAGCCAACAGGTGACATAAGAAACAGGTTATGTAAGCAACAGGTGACATAAGGAACAGGTGACGTGGGTACACTGGTATTTGTCAACACATACTGCAAAGGGGACTAAATACAAACCACACAATGCTAACAACAATAATAAACACAACAACAACAACAACAACAACTACTGATCCTATTGCTACTACTTTCACGTGTCAACCGCTGCTGCAGCGACACTGGTAGACAGCTAACACTACTTGAAACCATATTTTGTATACACAGTATACATCATTAATAGTTAGCTGCTCAGTGCATGGTGATCTGATCTACTCAGTGCCTGGTGATCTGATCTATTCAGTGCCTGGTGATCTGATCTACTCAGTGCCTGGTGATCTGATCTACTCAGTGCATGATGATCTGATCTACTCAGTGCATGGTGATCTGATCTACTCAGTGCATGGTGATCTGATCTACTCAGTGCCTGGTGATCTGAAAAACTGACGCCGTGTGGCAACTTCACCGCATTGTGACAAGTTTCAGTCAATGATGGCAGACTGGTTTTATTCCTACCATGTCTCTCATCTGTGTATTTCTGATTATATCACAACTAACCTTGTTGATAGCTATTCTCAAACAACGCATAGATCTCACATGTTCTAAATGTGTGCCATGTGTGCTATGTGTGCTTGGTGAAGGTCCAGGTTATGTTGGGGTGGAGATAAAGATGAAATTGATGAGTTTGTCTTTTGTTTCCACAGGGACGATGGGCTGTTTGACAAGCAGGACAATTTGATAACCGACACTGTTGACAGCCGATAGTCGTATGTATAGACTGCTGACTTGTTGGCAAACACGTCATCAGATTTTGATAGCTGATGTCATGATGATGATGATGATGATGATGATGATGATGATGATGATGATGATGATGATAGCTCAGTCTGATTGTTCAGACAATGGACGTGTCCAATAGAGGACTCCACTGAATGTGGAACAGCATCAGCTGTGACTGAACAAGCCGAGTGTTGAATGGAAGAGATTGGTACAATCGCCCCACACACGAAAGCTGACGGTTGTGGCTGAATAGTGGCCACCACAGCTTTCCTCCTCTCTCGTCTTTCGTCTGTCTGATCACAGTTGAGTTCGTTTTTTTATCGCCAAGGCCGATGCCTTTACGCACAACCTGTAGCCAAGCACTGATTTGTAACTTTCTCTTGCCAAATATCCAGATATCAAGGGATTTCAGATCATGTTGGCACAGGTTCCTATATCGTAAAAAGTGGGCGCCCTGCGGGTCAGGATCTGGCGGAGAACTCTCCGTGCAGAATGTATTCTGGGTGACATAATTATTGTCTGCCAACCTCAGCGACCGTGTCAACCTTCGACGTGGACAAGGCAGAACCCTGACTCTGAATGCTGATGTTACGAATGATCTTGACCTCCTCGGCGTTTCCCCAGCAATTGTCATGAACATGAACAGCATCCAATTTTCACAATTGGTTGGTTCGCTCTAATTTGCTGAGCGTTAAATATATATATATATTTCGGCATGCAGTCTTCCTGTATGCAGCAGATGTAGGCAAGCCTGCACAGTCGTAGAGCTCTATAAAAAGACGGTAGACAGACAGAAATGCCCAGGAATTGGCTGACAACTCTCTGCACAGAATGTCTTCTGGCACGCAGCCTTTCTGTATGCAGCAGATGTAGCCAGGCTTGTACAGTCGTAGCTGCAAGAGGACGGCAGACATACATCTACCACGAAATGTCCAGGATCTGGCGCAACGTGAGAGATGTTGAGGTGGTGTTCTTGGAGCACACAGGTTGCCCAGCTCTCACTGTCGTAAAACAGGGTGTTCAGTAAGGTACAGGTTCTGTATGTACCAATCTTGACGGGTGTGGCGAGTTGATATATATACATACATATATATATACGGGTGTGGCGAGTTGATATATATACATACATATATATATACGGGTGTGGCGAGTTGATATATATACATACATACATAATTATATATATACGGGTGTGGCGAGTTGATATATATACATACATAATTATATATATACGGGTGTGGCGAGTTGATATATATACATACATACATAATTATATATGGGTGTGGCGAGTTGATATATATACATAAATACATATATATATATACGGGTGTGGCGAGTTGATATACATACATACATAATTATATATATACGGGTGTGGCGAGTTGATATACATACATACATAATTATATATATACGGGTGTGGCGAGTTGATATACATACATACATAATTATATATATATGGGTGTGGCGAGTTGATATATATACATACATAATTATATATATACAGGTGTGGCGAGTTGATATATATACATACATAATTATATATATATGGGTGTGGCGAGTTGATATACATACATACATAATTATATATATACGGGTGTGGCGAGTTGATATACATACATACATAATTATATATATACGGGTGTGGCGAGTTGATATACATACATACATAATTATATATATATGGGTGTGGCGAGTTGATATATATACATACATAATTATATATATATGGGTGTGGCGAGTTGATATATATACATACATAATTATATATATATGGTGTGGCGAGTTGATATACATACATACATAATTATATATATATGGGTGTGGCGAGTTGATATATATACATACATAATTATATATATGGGTGTGGCGAGTTGATATACATACATACATAATTATATATATACGGGTGTGGCGAGTTGATATATATACATACATAATTATATATATACGGGTGTGGCGAGTTGATATACATACATACATAATTATATATATATGGGTGTGGCGAGTTGATATACATACATACATAATTATATATATATACGGGTGTGGCGAGTTGATATACATACATACATAATTATATATATACGGGTGTGGCGAGTTGATATATATACATACATAATTATATATATACGGGTGTGGCGAGTTGATATATATACATACATAATTATATATATACGGGTGTGGCGAGTTGATATACATACATACATAATTATATATATACGGGTGTGGCGAGTTGATATACATACATACATAATTATATATATACGGGTGTGGCGAGTTGATATATATACATACATAATTATATATATACGGGTGTGGCGAGTTGATATATATACATACATAATTAATATATACGGGTGTGGCGAGTTGATATATATACATACATAATTATATATATATGGGTGTGGCGAGTTGATATACATACATACATAATTATATATATATGGGTGTGGCGAGTTGATATATATACATAAATACATATATATATATACGGGTGTGGCGAGTTGATATATATACATACATAATTATATATATATGGGTGTGGCGAGTTGATATACATACATACATAATTATATATATATGGGTGTGGCGAGTTGATATATATACATAAATACATATATATATACGGGTGTGGCGAGTTGATATATATACATAAATACATATATATATACGGGTGTGGCGAGTTGATATATATACATAAATACATATATATATACGGGTGTGGCGAGTTGATATATATACATACATACTATATATATATATATATATATATATATATATGTATATATATATATATATATATATGTGTGTGTGTGTGTGTGTGTGTGTGTGTGTGTGTGTGTGTGTGTGTGTGTGTGTGTGTGTGTAGAGATAAATGCATACATACGTACGTACACAATATATAATTTATATTTTAATATATACATATATATTATATATACTATATACTAATAAATACATACATTACATATATATATATATAATATAATATACATACATACAATACTTACATATATGTATATACAACATACAACACTACATACATACTATACATACATACATACATACACATACTACATACATACATACATACTATATACACATACATACAACAATACATACATACATACATACATACACACATACATACATACATACCCTACATACATACACACACTAACACACATACAATACATACACACACACACACATACCTACACACACACACACACACACACACACATACCTACATACACACATACACACATACATACCTACATACATACATACACACACACATACATACATACATACACACATACATGAACACACAAACAAAACACAACAGAACACATTATCAGTCAGCACCTGATGGTCCTTCCAGGCCGAACACCGATAGTGAGGGCGTAGGTTTCTGACACGTTCATTTTCATTACCGTCTCCACCTCGTCCTCAAACGGTCGTCGCTTCCAGCTGATGCCGGGCCGTGTCTGTTTACAGTACAAGCGTTCACCGCCCTGCAGGGTCTGGAAGCTGATGTCGAAGAAGAAAGCGCCGTTCTTGGACATTCTGCAAGACCACAGAAAGAACAGAAATAAAAATGATTTTTGCACGTTTTGCTTTCATGTGGGTTCTTTGTGAATAAACAGCAGGTGAACTAGCATAAACAGCAGATGAACTAGCATAAACAGCAGATGAACTAGCATAAACAGCAGATGAACTAGCATAAACAGCAGGTAAGCTAGCATAAACAGCAGGCAAGCTAGCATAAACAGCAGGTAAGCTAGCATAAACAGCAGATGAACTAGCATAAACAGCAGATGAACTAGCATAAACAGCAGATGAACTAGCATAAACAGCAGATGAACTAGCATAAACAGCAGGTAAGCTAGCACAAACAGCAGGGAAGCTAGCATAAACAGCAGGTAAGCTAGCATAAACAGCAGGGAAGCTAGCATAAACAGCAGGTAAGCTAGCATAAACAGCAGGTGAGCTAGCATAAACAGCAGGTAAGCTAGCATAAACAGTAGGGAAGCTAGCATAAACATCAGGTGAGCTAGCATAAACAGCAGGTAAGCTAGCATGAACAGCAAGTAAGCTAGCATAAACAGCAGGTAAGCTAGCATAAACAGCAGGCAAGCAATCATTAACAGCAGGTAAGCTAGCATAAACAGCAGGTAAGCTAGCATAAACAGCAGGTAAGCTAGCATAAACAGGTTAGCTAGCATAAATAGGTGAGCTAACATAAACAGCAGGTAAGCTAGCATAAACAGCAGGGAAGCTAGCATAAACAGCAGGTAAGCTAGCATAAACAACAGGGAAGCTACCATAAACAACAGGGAAGCTACCATAAACAACAGGACAGCTAGCATAAACAGCAAGTAAGCTAGCTTAAACAGCAGGTAAGCTAGCATAAACAGCAGGTAAGCTAGCATAAACAGCAGGCGAGCAATCATTAACAGCAGGTAAGCTAGCCAAACAGCAGGTAAGCTAGCATAAACATCAGGTAAGCTAGCATAAACAGCAGGTAAGCTAGCATAAACATCAGGTAAGCTAGCATAAACAGCAGGTAAGCTAGCATAAACAGCAGGTAAGCTAGCATAAACAGCAGGTAAGCTAGCATAAACAGCAGGTAAGCTAGCATAAACAGCAGATAAGCTGGCATAAACAGCAGGTAAGCTAGCATAAACAGCAGGTAAGCTAGCATAAATAGCCTGGGGTGACTGCTGAACCGAACACAACGGGTAGATTAGTCAATTAGGTCAAACGTTGCACTTTCAATCAGAGATGATGGGGTTAGATACATCTGGACACCTCCACCAGGTGGGTAGGCCTAAAAAGTGGACACTGTCCAGTGTCCCTGACCATCGTGTGTCCACACCTGTCAGTGCGTGAACCCCTGTCCAGCGTGTATAACAATGTAGACTGTCAACTATGCACGTTGAAGATACAGATCCCGTTAAGTCATGTCAGCCTGGCTAGCTTATCAGCGCATGAAAATAACCCGTATGCACACGGAAGTGTGTGTGTGTGTGTGTGTGGTGTGTGCGTGCGTGGTGTTTGGTGCGTGTGTGTGCGTGCGTGCGTGCGTGCGTGCTTTTGCGTGTGTGTGTGTGTGTGTGTGTGTGTGTGTTGTGTGGTTTGTGTGTGTGTGGTGTGTGTGTGTGTGTGTGTGTAGTGTGTGTGTGTGTGTGTGTGTGTGTGTGTGTGTGTGTGTGTGTGTGTGTGTGTGTGTTTTCGTTATTTCTTTTAATGTCTATTCACATATGTGCTTTTAGACGGGAGAAAAAAAAAAAAAAAAAAAAGAGCGTAAGGAATAAATGAATCTATGTAATCATGAAGGCATTGTATCAATTAAGGTAACAATTGTAACATCAAACAAATTAAAAAACAAAAGAAAAACAATCAGAACATTATATCAGTCAGGCTTCATCGGATTTCTCGTGGCTGTGTGGGAGTTGCAGGTATAAAACAATTGGGCTGAATCAAAGGAAACGACCTACAGGACTGTGCAGTAAACGTCTAGCAATGTGTAAATACAGAGGGAAATCAGTATGTTTCTGTTTTAAGTTTGTAAATGACGCAGGGAAATAAGGTCGCATTCGCTGACACACAAAAGGTGATCAACTGTTATAAAATCATCACAGATACATTTGATGGTTTACTAAATTTAGTTCGAAGTGAATTGAGAGTTAATCTGTAAGCTAAAGTTATCTCTTGTCTTGTAAAACCCTGGTAATTTACCGAGAAGGGGCGAAGTTCACATTGCGCTTTTACTTTGTTTTCTAATATAGCATTCATTTCATGTTCAGAGAGTGGTAAATCAAGTTTAGTACTGCCAGCCCTATTCATTGCTGCATTTTTTGCTATTCTGTCGACCCGATCGTTAAAAAGGATACCACAGTGTGATGGGATCCAACAAAAAGTAACCTGTGTATTATTTGTTATTAAACAATGAATTAGAAATTTTATCTCAAATATTAACGAACTATTTACTTTATGTTCGCAACATTTTAAGGATTGTAATGCAGATTTCGAATCTACACATAATAGGATACTAAACAAAGTTATGGTAGATCTACTATATATTTCAGTGCCATTAAGATGGCAACTAATTCAGAAGTGAAGATTGAATGCCCTGTCCTAAAGAGTAAGCCTTTTCTACTTTAAATTTAGGAATTAGAAAGCCAGCGCCTGCTTTACCATCATCTAAACAGAGCCATCTGTAAAGAATTTTTAAGTAATGTGAATATTTTTTGTGTAGATGAGACAGAACATCAATTGCTAACAAGTGTGGATTAATATCTTTTGTCAGGTCAGTATCAGTGTAGTTGATATCAAAAATAGCATTGGACAGTTCCCAGGGGGGTAGAGGACAACATATCATTTTATGTGAAACTTTGTTAGGTAATACGTGAGAAAGTTTGAAGAGCTCATTTGTGTAAGTGGATATTGTTTCTTGTGACTTTATTGTTCTTGCTCTCTTGGGGAAATGGATGTCAGACCGAATTTTAAGTTCCGTACTGGCATAATTAGCTACTGCATTTGCTCTAACTATATATTTAGCAGTTGATAACTTCCTCCAATCTTCCAAGGGAAGGATGCCGGCTGTTTTATATACTTCTTGTGTTTTTGTATACACGGTACCCCAAGAGCACATTTAAAGCTTTACTATCTAAGCTTTGAAGTTTTTCAAATAGCATTTTGGAGCTGAAAAATAGACCTCTTGACCATAAGCCAACTTAGATCTGACTAAAGCTGTGACAAGATGTAACAACGTTTTAGTGTCCTGTCCCCAGGACTGTTTACTAATAATTCTTATTAAATTATAGCTTTTCATAGCTTTACATAACAAGGCATCAATATGTTCTTTCCACTGTAAACTAGAAGTCAATTGTACTCCCAGAAATTTCACGTGAGTAGTATATTTCAGTTCCTCATCACCAATTTTAAACAACGGTACTTTTTCGGACTTAGACCATTATTAAAAAGCATCATGTGTGTTTTTTCATTGGATATTTCCAGGCCGTTAACTGTCAAGTAAGTGGAAATATTATTAATTTCATGTTGATAGACCTTTTTAATGTATTTTATTTCTCTCAAGGAAGTCTTCCTTTTTAACGAAACATTCATCCAGATTGCTATATCATCAGCGTACTGAGCAACGTTTACATTATTTGTCTTAGCTACCTTCTTTGATCTTAAAAAAGCATACGATCAAGTCTGGCATGCGAGACTTTTGTTGAAATTTAAACATATTGGGTCTCAACGGTAATCTTTATAATTTTATCAAAACATTTATAAGTGACCGAAGTATAGTCATTAAAATAGGTAATACATACTCTGAAAAACGATCTGTAAACATAGGAATTCCTCAGGGTTCCGTAATATCTCCTCTATATATTTAATATTTTGATCTATGACCTACCAACTCAAGTCTCAAATAATGTAAACGTTGCTCAGTGTGTGTGTGTGTGTGTGTGTGTGTGTGTGTGTGTGTGTGTGTGTGTGTGTGTGTGTGTGTGTGTGTGGTCTTTGATATAATGTCTATTCACTAAAGTGATTTTAGACAACAACAACAGGGGGGGGGGGATAGAGCAGGAGTGAAGAGGATATTTGAAAAGTGTCAATTTTGATCTTGAGAAAAGATGATCCAGAAAACAACTGTATCGAGGAGGGGAAGGTAAGGCTAACAAATAACATGACCATGATTAACAATTTAAACAAACTAACTAACGAACAAAATTAATAAATATCTAGATGAAATGAATAAAAATAAAACTAAGAATTGACTAACCATAACAGTGAACAAGTGAAATAACATTTTAAAGGTAATTCGCTATAGGACTTTTTGAAAGGCTAACAGAAAATACATATAGTAATGATGAGGAGGCAAATATGTCAGAAACTGGCAAGGTCTTGTAATGGGGTGGGGGGTGGGGATGGGCGTGGGGAATGGACCTATAAAACAGTGAGCTGACACCATCAGAACGATACACTAGAACGGACAGTATACAGGCCAGTTTTTAATGTTGTGGGCTGGGATTGAACTCCAGACATCAAGATCTGGTGTCTGCCACGGCTCTAGCAAAGCAACCAACCAGCCCGTAAAAACAAAACAAAAACAAAATTGCCCAGTGTGGGTCAAAAGGGAAAGTCATCTAATATTACAGTGCTGTCCTAATTCATCGTATGAAACTGAAATAAGAAAACTGTAGTACGTGAGTCATCCCACACACTCATGAACAAGATCCGCAGTGCAAAGTGTGCAAGTGAGTGAGCAGAAGCGGCCAAAAGAGGGAAGCACTTGTATCATTTCTAGGACCGAGCAATTCCGGGTCAGACTGAAGGGATCACAATTTCCTTCCGGAACACGAAGAGCAGTGTGTCACTTACTGGTTTCGTGCAGACACCTCAAGAGTTCCAACACTCATCTACTGTATTTACAAAACTAGCGCGTAATTTACGGTTTGTCCCAAATGTTGACAATCACAACTGTGTTTTGCAATGTCACTTTATATCTTCAG
>JAPXFY010000030.1:47533850-47536350 GCA_030674185.1 Monoplex corrugatus | reverse complement strand
TATGCTGAATGTCGATTGACGCTGTTAGCGTTACAGTTGTTTCAAAGGAATAACGACCATATAGGTTGTGGTGCTTTCTCACTCACATTTCAACAGACTGCCTGACATTTTGACAAGAGCTGTGGACTTAAGATTGGTCTGGAGTTCAAGCCCAGTCCACGATACACAATCTGACGTGTTGGCTGCCCATGGTAATGCTCAAATCTGACTTGTTGGCTGCCCATGGTAATGCTCAAATCCGACCTGTTGGCTGCCCATCGTAATGCTCAAATCTGACCTGTTGGCTGCCTATCCTAATGCTCAAATCCGACCTGTTGGCTGCCCATCATAATGCTCAAATCTGACTTGTTGGCTGCCCATCATAATGCTCCAATCTGATCTGTTGGCTGCCCATCATAATGCTCAAATCTGATCTGTTGGCTGCCCATCATAATGCTCCAATCTGATCTGTTGGCTGCCCATCATAATGCTCCAATCTGATCTGTTGGCTGCCCATCATAATGCTCCAATCTGATCTGTTGGCTGCCCATCATAATGCTCAAATCTGATCTGTTGGCTGCCCATCATAATGCTCAAATCTGATCTGTTGGCTGCCCATCATAATGCTCAAATCCGACCTGTTGGCTGCCCATCATAATGCTCAAATCTGACCTGTTGGCTGCCCATCGTAATGCTCAAATCTGATCTGTTGGCTGCCCATCATAATGCTCAAATCTGACCTGTTGGCTGCCCATCATAATGCTCCAATCTGATCTGTTGGCTGCCCATCATAATGCTCAAATCTGATCTGTTGGCTGCCCATCATAATGCTCCAATCTGATCTGTTGGCTGCCCATCATAATGCTCCAATCTGATCTGTTGGCTGCCCATCATAATGCTCCAATCTGATCTGTTGGCTGCCCATCATAATGCTCAAATCTGATCTGTTGGCTGCCCATCATAATGCTCAAATCTGATCTGTTGGCTGCCCATCATAATGCTCAAATCTGACCTGTTGGCTGCCCATCGTAATGCTCAAATCTGACCTGTTGGCTGCCCATCGTAATGCTCAAATCTGACCTGTTGGCTGCCCATCATAATGCTCCAATCTGACCTGTTGGCTGCCCATCATAATGCTCAAATCTGATCTGTTGGCTGCCCATCGTGATGCTCAAATCTGATCTGTTGGCTGCCCATCGTGATGCTCAAATCTGATCTGTTGGCTGCCCATCATAATGCTCCAATCTGATCTGTTGGCTGCCCATCATAATGCTCAAATCTGATCTGTTGGCTGCCCATCGTGATGCTCAAATCCGACCTGTTGGCTGCCCATCATAATGCTCAAATCTGATCTGTTGGCTGCCCATCATAATGCTCAAATCCGACCTGTTGGCTGCCCATCATAATGCTCAAATCCGATCTGTTGGCTGCCCATCGTAATGCTCCAATCTGATCTGTTGGCTGCCCATCATAATGCTCCAGTTATTCTGGTGGGGTCAGCTTAAATAAGGCTTAGTAAGTAGTTCATAGATCTTGGTTCTCTCCGTCCTTGCTCCGTTTCAAGACGTTAATTTCTCTAACACGTGTTCCCATTCTACCTGCATGTGTTTCTGGTTTCTACTTGCTTGTAGAATCGGCCAAGCCAAAACAGCATTCAAGAAGATGACAAGCATTCTTACCAACAAATGCCTATCAATTAACATCAGAAAGAGAGTCCTTGAATGTTATGTAGAACCAATACTGTTGTACGCATGCGAGGCGTGGACAGTCAGCAAGCAAAGCCAGAGCAAGATTGAGGCAGCCTAGATGTGGTTTCTCAGAAGAATGTTGAGAGTTCCATTGACAGCAAAGAAAACAAACGAGACAGTCTTGATGAAGGCAGACACAAGTAGATCACTCATAAGGAAGATTAGGAAAAGACAGGCAACATTTATAGGCCATTTTATGAGGAAGGGGGATTTGGAGCACCAGGTCACAACGGGAAAGCTGGAGGGAAGGAGAGCACCAGGTAGACCCAGGGAGAGAATGCTGGACGGACTTGCAGAGTGGCTGGGGATGAGGAGGGTGGGGGAGATGCTAGGGGCAACGAGAGATAGAGATGGTTGGAAGTCCATGGTCGCCAACGCCATGCGGCAGGGCACCTGATGATGATGATGGTGATGACTTGCTTGCATGTTGGAAGTTGTTCTATTTCAGATCATGTTGGAAGTTGTTCTATTTCAGATCATGTTGGTAGTTGTTCTATTTCAGATCATGTTGGTCATCATCATCATCAGGTGCCCTGCTGCATGGCGATGGCGATCATAGACTTCCATCTGCCTCTATCTCTCGTTGCCCCTAGCATCTCCCCCACCCTCCTCGTCCCCAGCCACTCTGCAAATCCGTCCAGCATTTTCTCCCTGGGTCTACCCGGTGCTCTCTTACCCTCCAGCTTTCCCGTTGTGACCAGGTGCTCCAAATCCCTCTTCCTCATAAAATGGCCTATAAATGTTGCCTGTCTTTTCCTAATCTTCCTTATCAG
>JAPXFY010000030.1:47493850-47528850 GCA_030674185.1 Monoplex corrugatus | reverse complement strand
TACTATCAGACAACTAGCACGCATGTCCATACTATTACTATCAGACAACTAGCACTGTCCCATGTCCCATACTATTACTATCAGACAACTAGCACTGTCCCATGTCCCATACTATTACTATCAGACAACTAGCACTGTCCCATGTCCCATACTATTACTATCAGACAACTAGCACTGTCCCATGTCCCATACTATTACTATCAGACAACTAGCACTGTCCCATGTCCCATACTATTACTATCAGACAACTAGCACTGTCCCCATACTATTACTATCAGACAACTAGCATGTCCCATGTCCTACTATTACTATCAGACAACTAGCACTGTCCCATGCCCTACTATTACTATCAGACAACCAGCACTGTCCCATGTCCCTACTATTACTATCAGACAACTAGCACTGTCCCATGTCCCATTACTATTACTATCAGACAACTAGCACGTCCCATGTCCCATACTATTACTATCAGACAACTAGCACAGTCCCATGTACTACTATTACTATCAGACAACTAGACAGTCCATGTCCCATACTATTACTATCAGACAACTAGCACTGTCTGTCCCATACTATTACTATCAGACAACTAGCACTGTCCCATGTCCCATACTATTACTATCAGACAACAGCACTGTCCCATGTCCCATACTATTACTATCAGACAACTAGCACTGTCCCATCCATACTATTACTATCAGACAACTAGCCAGTCCTGTCCCATACTATTACTATCAGACAACTAGCACATCATGTCCCATACTATTACTATCAGACAACTAGCACTGTCCCATACTATTACTATCAGACAACTAGCACGTCCCATGTCCATATTTACTATCAGACAACTAGCACTGTCCCATGTCCCATACTATTACTATCAGACAACTAGCACTGTCCCATGTCCCATACTATTACTATCAGACAACTAGCACTGTCCCATGTCCCATACTATTACTATCAGACAACTAGCACTGTCCAATGTCCCATACTATTACTATCAGACAACTAGCACATGTCCATGTCCCATACTATTACTATCAGACAACTAGCACTGTCCCATGTCCATACTATTATCTATCAGACAACTAGCACTGTCCCATACTATTACTATCAGACAACTAGCACTGTCCCATACTATTACTATCAGACAACTAGCACTGTCCCATGTCCATACTATTACTATCAGACAACTAGCACTGTCCCATGTCATACTATTACTATCAGACAACTAGCACGTCCATGTCCCATACTATTACTATCAGACAACTAGCACTGTCCCATTACTATTACTATCAGACAACTAGCACTGTCCATGTCCCATACTATTACTATCAGACAACTAGCACTGTCCCATGTATCAGCTCAGTACTATTACTATCAGACAACTAGCACTGTCCCATACTATTACTATCAGACAACTAGCACTGTCCCAGTCCATACTATTACTATCAGACAACTAGCACTGTCCCATACTATTACTATCAGACAACTAGCACTGTCCCATACTATTACTATCAGACAACTAGCACTGTCCCACCCTACTATTACTATCAGACAACTAGCACTGTCCCATGTACTATTACTATCAGACAACTAGCACTGTCCCAACTATCACAGTCCCATGTCCCATACTATTACTATCAGACAACTAACACTGTCCCATACTATTACTATCAGACAACTAGCACAGTCCCTTACTATTACTATCAGACAACTAGTACTGTCCCTTACTATTACTATCAGACAACTAGCACAGTCCCATGTCCATACTATTACTATCAGACAACTAACACTGTCCCATACTATTACTATCACACAACTAGCACAGTCCCTTACTATTACTATCAGACAACTAGTACTGTCCCTTACTATTACTCTCAGACAACTAGCACAGTCCCATGTCCCATACTATTACTATCAGACAACTAACACTGTCCCATACTATTACTATCAGACAACTAGCACAGTCCCTTACTATTACTATCAGACAACTAGCACTGTCCCTTACTATTACTATCAGACAACTAGTACTGTCCCTTACTATTACTATCAGACAACTAGTACTGTCCCTTACTATTACTAGCAGACAACTAACACAGTCCCATACTATTACTATCTGACAACTAGCACAGTCCACTGTCCCATACTATTACTATCAGACAACTAGTACTGTCCCATGTCCCATACTATTACTATCAGACAACTAACACTGTCCCATGTCCCATACTATTACTATCAGACAACTAGCACTGTCCATGTCCCATACTATTACTATCAGACAACTAGCACTGTCCCATGTCCCATACTATTACTATCAGACAACTAACACTGTCCCATGTCCCATACTATTACTATCAGACAACTAGCACTGTCCCATGTCCCATACTATTACTATCAGACAACTAGTACTGTCCCATACTATTACTATCAGACAACTAGCACTGTCCCATACTATTACTATCAGACAACTAGCACTGTCCCATACTATTACTATCAGACAACTAGCACTGTCCCATGCTATTACTATCAGACAACTAGCACTGTCCCATACTATTACTATCAGACAACTAGCACAGTCCATGTCCCATACTATTACTATCAGACAACTAGCACTGTCCCATACTGTTACTATCAGACAACTAGCACAGTCCCATACTATTACTATCAGACAACTAGCACTGTCCCATGTCCCATACTATTACTATCAGACAACTAGCACTGTCCCATGTCCCATACTATTACTATCAGACAACTAGCACTGTCCCATGTCCCATACTATTACTATCAGACAACTAGCACTGTCCCATGTCCCATACTATTACTATCAGACAACTAGTACTGTCCCATACTATTACTATCAGACAACTAACACAGTCCCATGTCCCATACTATTACTATCAGACAACTAACACTGTCCCATGTCCCATACTATTACAATCAGACAACTAGCACAGTCCCATGTCCCATACTATTACTCTCAGACAACTAGCACAGTCCCATGTCCCATACTATTACTATCAGACAACTAGCACAGTCCCATGTCCCATACTATTACTATCAGACAACTAGCACTCTCCCATACTATTACTATCAGACAACTAGCACAGTCCCATGTCCCTTACTATTACTATCAGACAACTAGCACTGTCCCATACTATTACTATCAGACAACTAGCACTGTCCCATGTCCCATACTATTACTATCAGACAACTAGCACAATCCCATACTATTACTATCAGACAACTAGCACTGTCCCATGTCCCATACTATTACTATCAGACAACTAGCACTGTCCCATACTATTACTATCAGACAACTAGCACTGTCCCATGTCCCATACTATTACTATCAGACAACTAGCACTGTCCCATACTATTACTATCAGACAACTAGCACTGTCCCATACTATTACTATCAGACAACTAACACTGTCCCATACTGTAACTATCACCTCGCTAATACCATGGGTCCCACGATGAGCGTTAACCCTTTGACTCCTGCACTCTGTCCACCAACTGCAAAAACTTAACCTTTTGGTTACCTCACTGTATCAGTAGGATTCCTGCAGCAAGTTGATAGATAGGGTGAGGGAATCAAAGGGTTAAGTTTTCGCTTTGCTTGCATGGTTAGCAATGTAGGATGCTGGTGGACAGGGTGCAGGAGTCAAAGGGTTAAGAGTTTAGAAATCCAAGACGAGTGTGATCGCCCGCCTTCAAGTAAACAAGAACCAGAAGAAAAAGATAAACGGAATCAGAACACATACTTCACAAAACTGGACAAGACGGTCTTAAACTTTCCGAGAAAGTGGCCTTTAGGAATCAGAAATATATAGAAATAAAAATAAACGCATATGTAATATAAAAAGACAAGATGGACGCGGATGTGTCAAAAGTGTAAAGCAAAAATGTTTCTCACTTCTTTCTCATCCTACCACGTGAAAATTCAACAACAGGATCCTTGGCAAAATGTCGTTGAACAGAAAACAACAACAACAACAGCAATTTGACACATCCCCATTTTCTTCTGCTAGGTCGGTACAGTTGAGAACTTGTCTGATGCTTATTTATTCTATTTGTGTTTGTTTGTTTGTTTGTTTGTTTGTTTGTTTGTTTTTTTTGTTGTTTATTTTTTGTTTGTTTTTTGGAGTTTTTTTGTTTTTTGTTTTTTGCTATGTGTTGTGTATTTGTTCTGTGATGTTGTTGTTGTTGTTGTTTTCTTGTACACGCTTGACAAAGGCCTTTAAATGCGCATTTAGTGTATTTTTCCATTTTTCTGGTTCATATTTGCATCAACGCTGGCAGTCACTTTGATTCAAGTGGACTTTGTCAAGCGTGAACGTATGACAACAAATAACAAATAACAAACACAAATTAGGAGATAAAACAGCAAAACAAACAACAAACAACAAACACAAACTAGAGGAGAAAAACAGCAACAACAACAACAAACAACAAACACAAACTAGGGGAGAAAAACAGCAACAACAACAACAAACAACAAACACAAACAACAAACAGCAACACAAACAACAAACCAACAACACAAACAACAAACACACAACAAACAAAACAACAACACAAACAACAACACAACAACAAACAACAAACAACAAACACAACACACAAACAACAAAACAACAACAAACAACAAACACAAACAACAACAACAAACACAAACACAAACAACAAACAACAACACAAACAACAACACAACAACAAACAACAAACAACAAACACAGCAACACAAACAACAAACAACACAAAACAACAAACACAAACAACAAACAACAACACATACAACAAACAACAAACTAAACAACAAACAACAACACAAACACAACAAACAACAACACAAACAACAAACAGACAACACAAACAACAAACAGCAACACAAAACAACAAACAAACAACACAAACACAAACAAACAACACAAACAACAACAACAACAACACAAACAACAAACAGGAACACAAACAACAAACAGCAACACAAACAACAAACACAACAACAACAACAAACAGCAACACAAACAACAAACAGCAACACAAACAACAAACAGCAACACAAACAACAACAGCAACACAAACAACAAACAAACAACACAAACAACAAAACAACAACACAACAACAAACAACAACACAAACAACAAACAGGAACACAAACAACAAACAGCAACACAAACAACAAACGCAACAACAACAACAAACAGCAACACAAACAACAAACAGCAACACAAACAACAAACAGCAACAAACACAAACACAACACAACAACAAACAGCAACAAAAAACAACAAACAGCAACAACAACAACAAACAGCAACACAAACAACAAACAGCAAACAAACAACAAACAGCACAACAACAACAAACAGCAACACAACACAAACAAACACAAACAACAAACCAAACAAACAGCAACACAAACAACAAACAGACAACAACAACAACAAACAGCAACAACAAACACAACAACAACAGCAACAACAACACAACAAAACAGCAACACAAACAACAAACAGCAACAACAACACAAACAACAAACAACAAACAGCAACAACAAACAACAAACAGCAACAACAACAACAAACAGCAACACAAACAACAAACAGCAACAACAACAACAAACAGCACACACAAACAACAAACAGCAACAACAACAACAAACAGCAAACAACAACAAACAAACACAAAACAAACAACAACAAACAGCAACACAAACAACAAACAGCAACAACAACAACAAACAGCAACACAAACAACAAACAGCAACACAAACAACAAACAGCAACAACAACAACAAACAGCAACACAAACAACAAACAGCAACAACAACAACAAACAGCAACACAAACAACAAACAGCAACACAAACAACAAACACAACACAAAACAAACAGCAACACAAACAACAAACAGCAACACAACAACAAACAGCAACACAACAACAACGCAACACAAACAAAAACAGCAACACAAACAACAAACAGCAACACAAACAACAAACACAACACAAACAACAAACAGCAAACAACAACAACAAACAGCAACACAACACAACAAAACAACAACACAACAAACAGCAACACACAAACAACAAACAGCAACACACAACAAACAGCAACACAAACACAAACACAACACAACAACAAACAGCAAACAACAAACAACAAACAGCAACAACAAACAACAAACACAACACAAACAACAAACCAAAACAACAGCAACACAAACAACAAACACAACAACAACAACAAACAGCAACACAACAACAAACAGCAACACAAACAACAAACAGCAACACAAACAACAAACAACAACACAAACAACAAACAGCAACACAAACAACAAACAGCAACACAAACAACAAACGCAACACAACAAACAAACACAACACAAACAACAAACAGCACAAAACAAACAACACAACACAACACAAACAACAAACAAACACAAACAACAAACACAAACAAACAAAAAACAACACAACAACAACAGCAACAACAACAACAAACAGCAACACAAACAACAAACACAACACAACAGCAAACAACACAAACAACAACAGCAAACAACACAGCACACAAACAACAAACAGCAACACAAACAACAAACAGCAACACAAACAACAAACAGCAAACAAACAACAAACAGCAACACAAACAACAAACAGCAACACAAACAACAAACACAACACAAACAACAAACAACAACACAAACAACAAACAGCAACACAAACAACAAACAGCAACACAAACAACAAACACAACAACACAACAAACAGAACACAAACAACAAACAGCAACACAAAACAAACCAACACAAACAACAAACAGCAACACAAACAACAAACAGCAACACAAACAACAAACACAACACAAACAACAAACAGCAACACAAACAACAAACACAACACAAAACAAACAGCAACACAAACAACAAACAACAACACAAACAACAAACAGCAACACAAACAACAAACACAACACAAACACAAACAAAACACAAACAACAAACACAACACAACACAACAAACCAAACAACAACAACAACACAACAAACAGCAACAAACAACAAAACAACAACACAAACAACAACACAACACAACAACAACAGCAACACAAACACAACACAAAACAACAAACAAAAACAAACAACAACACAACAAAAAAAACAAACAACAAAAAACACAAACAACAAAACAACAAAAAAACACAAAAAAAACAACAACAACAACAAACAAAACAACAAAAACACACACAAACAAACACAACAAACAACAAAACACAAACAACAACACAAACAAACAACAAACACAACACAAACAACAAACACAACACAAAACAAACAGCAACACAAACAACAAACAGCAACACAAACAACAAACAACACAAACAACAAACAGAACACAAAACAAACACAACAAAACAACAAACAGCAACACAACAACAACAACAAACAACAACACAAACCAGCAACACAAACAACAAACCAACAAACAAACAACAAACAACAACAACACAAAACAACAAACACAACACAAACAACAAACACAACACAAACAACAAACAAAACAACACAAACAACAAACAGCAACACAAACAACAAACACAAATTAGGGGACAAAAACAGTAACCTTCCCTATTGTTAATTTAAGTCAAACAAGATAAAATGAATGATAAAAACGAGACACGAGGTAAGCTGACACCTTGTGTTACAAATCTGTTCACCAGTCTGCCCCATCACACCTTTGTGACAACATCAATATTTATACGCCAATTCACACTTGCACACAGCTTCAGACACTCCTTCCCTTCAGGTTCCTAGATTTAAACTCTCAACTGTCAGCCAGCGTTCTGTCGCTATTTCGGAACCATCTGCCTGAATAAACTTCACTTCTCCATTTGTCTATCACCTACCCTTTCTGGTTTTAAATCTAATTTAAAAACCCACCTCTGTTCCCGACAATGAATTCTGTAACTGGCTCTTTCCATAAGTTTTTTTTTCCCGTGTCTGGTGCGTGGGTGTGCCTTCATTTGAATTGTCAAGATCTGGCGCCATATAAACACTAATTATCATTATTATTATTATTATTATTATTATTATTATTATTATTATTATTATTATTATATCATATTATTATCATTATTATTATTATTGTTATTATTATTATTATTATGTTTCTGTTCACATTTTCTGGTTAATAGAAAATATTTACGAATTGGCTTACCACGATGCTGCAAGACATAAATCGTTCAATTTCATTATCATTAATGTTATTGTCATCATCAATTTGTGTTCTCATTCTCGTAAGTTTCTTCCTGTGATTATGTGTTCATTTTCTGCTTTTATTTCAAAATGCAAAATTACTTATTTGCAATGTCTGTTACCTTGTCCTTTTAGAAGTTGAAACATGACTAGTTACATGTACACAAAAAAGTATCTTGAGTCGATGGACTCTGCTACAAGAACCAGGCAACTCGCTGAAGAACAAACAAACAAACAAACAAACAAACAAAAAACAAAATCCTAGCTTGCTTTGTTGTGATTTCAGGAAATGCTTCAGTTCGATTCTGTGGCGACTTTGTGACAGTGATGCTAAACAACTAACTACACATTATTCTGACCGGCCGAAGCTGACGCCCCAAAACACGCCCAAGTTGAAACAGACAACGAAAGAGGTCAGACAGAAAGCCAGCATTTTGGTCAGTAATAGTTCACAAGTTTAAAGTCTAGTAGTTATGAGAGATTTACTTCATTCGGACTGTTCCATACGTGCTCCAGCCAAATGTGCCAGCAATTACCTGGCAAATTGCTCTAAGCCTGCGGTAAACCCTATGTACTGGCAGACAGCTCTAAGCTTGCGGTAAACCCTATGTACTGGCAGACTGCTGTAAGCCTGCGGTAAACCCTATGTACTGGCAGACTGCTCTAAGCCAGCGGTAAACCCTATGTACTGGCAGACTGCTGTAAGCCTGCGGTAAACCCTATGTACTGGCAGACTGCTCTAAGCCTGCGGTAAACCCTATGTACTGGCAGACTGTTCTAAGCCAGCGGTAAACCCTATGTACTGGCAGACTGTTCTAAGCCAGCAGTAAACCCTATGTACTGGCAGACTGCTGTAAGCCTGTGGTAAACCCTATGTACTGGCAGACTGTTCTAAGCCTGCGGTAAACCCTATGTACTGGCAGACTGCTGTAAGCCTGTGGTAAACCCTATGTACTGGCAGACTGCTCTAAGCCAGCGGTAAACCCTATGTACTGGCAGACTGTTCTAAGCCTGCGGTAAACCCTATGTACTGGCAGACTGTTCTAAGCCTGTGGTAAACCCTATGTACTGGCAGACTGCTCTAAGTCAGCAGTAAACCCTATGTACTGGCAGACTGCTCTAAGCCAGCGGTAAACCCTATGTACTGGCAGACTGCTCTAAGCCCGCAGTAAACCCTATGTACTGGCAGACTGCTCTAAGCCATGCAGTAAACCCTATGTACTGGCAGACTGCTGTAAGCCAGCGGTAAACCCTATGTACTGGCAGACTGCTGTAAGCCAGCGGTAAACCCTATGTACTGGCAGACTGTTCTAAGCCTGCGGTAAACCCTATGTACTGGCAGACTGCTCTAAATCAGCGGTAAACCCTATATACTGGCAGACTGCTCTAAGCCTGCGGTAAACCCTATGTACTGGCAGACTGCTCTAAGCCAGCGGTAAACCCTATGTACTGGCAGACTGTTCTAAGCCAGCGGTAAACCCTGCGGTAAACCCTATGTACTGGAAACTGCTCTAAGTCAGCGGTAAACTCTATGTACTGGCAGACTGCTGTAAGCCAGCAGTAAACCCTATGTACTGGCAGACTGCTCTAAGCCAGCAGTAAACCGTAATCACTGGCCAGGTCCTGAAATGAAAAGTGGTAGGGGAGTGTTGGGGATGGCGGGGGGGGGGGGGGGGGGGGGGGGGGGGGGGGGGGGGGGGGGAGAGGGAGGAGAGCCTATGAAAGGAAACACTGACAGCACCAGACAGATGGAAACAATTATCAGGATGGACAGCGAATCTATCGCCACATCAACACAATATTATTTATCAGTCACCGTGGTGTAGTGGTTAGCGCAACGGGGGGAGCTACTGTTTGGAAGCTTGTGGGTTCGATTCCCCATCAGTCCCTTTAAAAATCACTGGTTCTTTTTTCGGCTCCAACAGGCTCCTATCCAGAATTAAGCGTGCTATGGGCTATGGGCTATGGGCTATGGGCTCATTGTGATGACTGTGACTACACAGTTAGCTATGGGCTATGGGCTATGGGCTCGTTGTGAGGACTGTAACTACACAGTTAGCTATGGGCTATGGGCTATGGGCTCGTTGTGAGGACTGTGACTACACAGTTAGCTATGGACTATGGGCTCATTGTGAGGACTGTGACTACACAGTTAGCTATGGGCTATGGGCTATGGGCTCGTTGTGAGGACTGTGACTACACAGTTAGCTATGGGCTATGGGCTCATTGTGAGGACTGTGACTACAGAGTTAGCTATGGGCTATGGGCTCGTTGTCAAGACTGTGACTACACAGTTAGCTATGGGCTATGGGCTCGTTGTGAGGACTGTGACTACACAGTTAGCTATGGGCTATGGGCTCATTGTCAAGACTGTGACTACACAGTTAGCTATGGACTATGGGCTCATTGTGAGGACTGTGACTACACAGTTAGCTATGGGCTATGGGCTCGTTGTGAGGACTGTGACTACACAGTTAGCTATGGGCTATGGGCTCATTGTCAAGACTGTGACTATACAGTTAGCTATGGGCTATGGGCTCATTGTCAAGACTGTGACTACACAATTAGTTATGGGCTATGGGCTCGTTGTAAACACTGTCAGCTATGTGTGTCTGTTGTAAACACTGTCAGCTATGTGTGCTTGTTGTAAAGACTGTCAGCTATGTGTGCTTGTTGTAAAGACTGTCAGCTATGTGTGCTCGTTGTAAAGACTGTCAGCTATGTGTGCTCGTTGTAAAGACTGTCAGCTATGGTGCTCGTTGTAAAGACTGTCAGCTATGTGTGCTCGTTGTAAAGACTGTCAGCTATGTGTGCTCGTTGTAAAGACTGTCAGCTATGTGTGCTCGTTGTAAAGACTGTCAGCTATGTGTGCTCGTTGTAAAGACTGTCAGCTATGTGCTCGTTGTAAAGACTGACAGCTATGTGCTCGTTGTAAAGACTGTCAGCTATGTGTGCTCGTTGTAAAGACTGTCAGCTATGGGTGCTCGTTGTAAAGACTGTCAGCTATAGGCTCGTTGTAAAGACTGTCAGCTATGTGTGCTCGTTGTAAATACTGTCAGCTATGTGTGCTCGTTGTAAAGACTGTCAGCTATGGTCTCGTTGTAAAGACTGTCAGCTATGTGTGCTCGTTGTAAAGACTGTCAGCTATGTGTGCTCGTTGTAAAGACTGTTAGCTATGTGTGCTCGTTGTAAAGACTGTTAGCTATGTGTGCTCGTTGTAAAGACTGTCAGCTATGTGTGCTCGTTGTATAGAAGGGCTGTCAGGCTATGTGTGGTCGTTGTAAAGACTGTTAGCTATGTGTGCTCGTTGTAAAGACTGTTAGCTATGTGTGTGCTCGTTTGTTGTAAAGACTGTTAGCTATGTGTGCTCGTTGTAAAGACTGTCAGCTATGTGTGCTCGTTGTAAAGACTGTTAGCTATGTGTGGTCGTTGTAAAGACTGTTAGCTATGTGTGGTCGTTGTAAAGACTGTCAGCTATGTGTGCTCGTTGTAAAGACTGTCAGCTATGTGTTCTCGTTGTAAAGACTGTCAGCTATGTGTGCTCGTTGTAAAGACTGTCAGCTATGTGTTCTCGTTGTAAAGACTGTCAGCTATGTGTGCTTGTTGTAAAGACTGTCAGCTATGTGTTCTCGTTGTAAAGACTGTCAGCTATGTGTGCTCGTTGTAAAGACTGTCAGCTATGTGTTCTCGTTGTAAAGACTGTCAGCTATGTGTGCTTGTTGTAAAGACTGTCAGCTATGTGTGCTCGTTGTAAACATTGTCAGCTATGTGTGCTTGTTGTAAAGACTGTCAGCTATGTGTGCTCGTTGTAAAGACTGTCAGCTATGTGCTCGTTGTAAAGACTGTCAGCTATGGGCTCGTTGTAAAGACTGTCAGCTATGTGTGCTCGTTGTAAAGACTGTCAGCTATGTGTGCTCGTTGTAAAGACTGTCAGCTATGTGTGCTCGTTGTAAAGACTTTCAGCTATGTGTGCTCGTTGTAAAGACTGTCAGCTATGTGTGCTCGTTGTAAAGACTTTCAGCTATGTGTGCTCGTTGTAAAGACTTTCAGCTATGGGTGCTCGTTGTAAAGACTGTCAGCTATGTGTGCTCGTTGTAAAGACTGTCAGATATGTGTTCTCGTTGTAAAGACTGTCAGCTATGTGTGCTCGTTGTAAAGACTGTCAGCTATGTGTGCTCGTTGTAAAGACTGTTAGCTATGTGTGCTCGTTGTAAAGACTGTCAGCTATGTGTGCTCGTTGTAAAGATTGTCAGCTATGTGTGCTCGTTGTAAAGATTGTCAGCTATGTGTGCTCGTTGTATAGACTGTCAGCTATGTGCTCGTTGTATAGACTGTCAGCTATGTGTGCTCGTTGTATAGACTGTCAGCTATGTGTGCTCGTTGTAAAGATTGTCAGCTATGTGTGCTCGTTGTAAAGATTATCAGCTATGTGTGCTCGTTGTATAGACTGTCAGCTATGTGTGCTCGTTGTAAAGATTGTCAGCTATGTGTGCTCGTTGTAAAGACTGTGACTACACAGTTAACTCTGATCCACTTCACGGATGCATCATTGAGCGTGTTGTTATAATCCTCTGACCAACACAGCAGGTGTCTGCATCTCTCGGGCCTGGTTAACACGAGAATGTATTTTGATACTAAACGCGGAGTATACAGCTCTTTCAAGCAATCTCAGTCCTAGATGGAGCTCCATATCATCAAGATTATCATCCTCATTGCCATCATCACATTGTAAAGAAATCTCCCTCCGTGCGAGGAGCCTAAAAATCATTCACTAAGCAACAGCACTATTATGTTTTCTTAGCGTTATTCTGAGGTATACGGATCTTGTTAAGTGGACACGAAGAAATCAAGACTGAGGCTTTCACAGGCTGGAAGCTGAGTTGCTGGTCTCTGTGTACATGTCTGTGGGTAAATAGGACTTGTGTTCCGTGAAGTGCCCTACACAGAAAGTGTAGGACTTGTGCTCCTCGAAGTGCCCTACACAGAAAGTATAGGACTGGTAAGTCATGTGAGTGGTTAATCGAATGTAGGAAAAAAAGTCACAGGAAAAAAAGTCACAGAAAAAAAGTCACAAAATTGAGTAGGAAAAAAAGTCACAGGAAAAAAAGTCACAATCAAACAAAGCCTTCAAGTCAAGTTTATTTCATCTGAGCAGGATAAAATGTCATAGATTCAAGATAGTCAGTAAACGATTTTTAAAACTGCAACAATACCAGTCTAGCTCCTCTAGCTATATGCAGATCCCACTCATATGCATCAATTAAGATTAGGTCTCTCTCTCTCTCTCTCTCTCTCTCTCGCTCTCTCTCTCTCTCTCTCTCTCACACACACACACACACACACACACACACACACACTCTCTCTCTCTCTCTCTCTCATCTCTCATCATCACGCGGAAGTGTTACACGCGGAAGTGCTACTCGCGGTAGTCTTACACACGCGATAGTGTTACACACGCGGAAGTGTGTGTGTGTGTGTGTGATGTCTATTGTAGTGCGTGCATGCCAACACATTCGTGCATGATCGTGCCACATATGCGCGCAGAAAGCACACACATATATACGCACACACACACACATACACACAGCTATAGCTTTACAGGTATAGCTGTGACTTTTTTTCCTGTGACTTTTTTTCTGTGACTTTTTTTCTGTGACTTTTTTTCCTGTGACTTTTTTTCCGATTACCGGTTAATCAACGTCTGTGACTTTAATGTCTAGTCAAAGCCAGTGAGGACTGAACATGCATTAAGCCACACTTAGTAACAGGAAATTTCATTGGCGAATATTTCCTTCCGGACAGCTCTCGTCGTCATGTGTCGCGAAATTATGGGAGTCCGTATTTCTAGCTGTTCGTGTTTATGCATTCATTCATTCATTCATTCATTCATTCATTCATTCATTCATTCATTCATTCATTCATTCATAATTGATTTATTTATCTATTTATTTGTTTCTTTCAGTATTTATTTATTTGTCTATCTATTTGTTTATTTATTAATCTATTTATTCGTTTATTCAGTTTTTCATTTACATGTATCTATTCATGTGTTTTATGTATCCATGCATTTATCTCTTCAGTTTCATCATAATGAATTTAGTATGTCAAATTGGGCTGCTGCACACATTGCCCCAGTTCAGTGACACCCTTTTTTTTTCCTGAGTGTGTGTTTCCTGTTAAACCTGTGGAAGTGAATTTTGAGACAGAATTTGTCAAGGACAACTCTGTTGTTGTCGTGGGACTTTTAACGTGCGCTGAATGCCTGTTGAACTCGGGCTTCGGTTTATATTCTCATCCGAAAGACCATCACCAAAACCACAGCTAGAGGTCACGTGCAAGAGGTGGAGGGGGTGGTGGTGGTAGGGGGAGAAAAAACCTGTGTCTGATCCATGATTAAGGTTTCTGTCGGGCGTCCTTTTTAACTCTTTGACTCCCACAGCCTGTCCATCAGCATCCTGAATTAATTACCAACCAAGCTAGCACTCAACCTATCCACCAGGGTTAAATCTTAGCAGTATGTGGATAAGGTGCGGGAGTCAAAGGGTTAAATCTTTGCAGTATGTGGATAGGTTGAGGGAGTCGAAGGGTTAAATTTTTGCAGTATGTGGATAGGGTGCGGGAGTCAAAGGGTTAAATCTTTGCAGTATGTGGATAGAGTGCGGGAGTCGAAGGGTTAAATCTTTGCAGTATGTGGATAGGTTGAGGAGGTCGAAGGGTTAAATCTTTGCAGTATGTGGATAGGGTGCGGGAGTCAAAGGGTTAATTGGCATTTTGAATTAAACCATCCACTCCACTATGTCACTCTGATTATTTCCCCAAAGTGATAATTTTCACACAGGGCTGGCAGATTCCAACTGCTCGATGATACTTACTGTTAAGTGGTTCTGCTGGCTTCAATGGTGTCACCAGCAATGGCGCCTCTGGCTCTGTTGGTTAATTAAATGTTTTGGAGTTTGCTGGCAGTTTGTTCAAAAGGGATTCATGCACTCGGACAATTCCATGCGCGCTCAAGCCACATCTACCAGTAAATGTCTTGGAGACTCCTTAAATCTGCGCAAAACCATATGCGCTGGTAAGGACTTGAAATGGGGATATGGGGAAGAATGGACGTAAGGAAACACCAAGCTGACACCACCAGAATGATGGAAACGTTAACCGTTTGACTCCCGCAGCCTGTCCACCAACATCCTTCATTGTCAACCATGTTTGCAAAGCAAAAACTTAACCCTTTGACTCCCTCACCCTATCCACCAGCTTCTGGTTAAGACAGGCAGCCAACAGGTCAGTTTGTAATGTTGCCGTCTGCCATTGACTTCGATATACCAGATCTTGAGTCCACGGTTCTACTGAAAAAAAATTAATCAGCCCGAGTTAAAAAAGGAAAGTGGCCCACCTGCCTTGTGAACATAGTGATTAACTACTGAGATAGCAGTCTGCTGGATAACGTGTGTGTGTGTGTGTGTGTGTTGTGTGTGTGGTGGTGGTCTTTGATTTAATGTCTATTCACTAAAGTGATTTTAGACCAAACAAAAAAACAAAAACAAAAAAAACCACACAAAAAACACCTAAGGAGAAGAAAAGAGGAAACTTGTTGTGTGTGTGTGTGTGTGTGTGTGTGTGTGTGTGTGTGTGTGTGTGTGTGTGTGTGTTGTGTGTCTGTGTATGTCTGTGTGTGTGTGTGTGTATGTGTGTGTATGTGTGTGTGTATGTGTGTGTGTATGTGTGTGTGTATGTGTGTGTGTGTGTGTGTATGGACAGCTGACATTGTTGCTGGTTTATTACATATCTGTCACGTTCATTATGGACAGCTGACATTGTTTGTTGCTGGTTTATCACATATCTGTCACGTTCATTATGGACAGCTGACATTGTTTGTTGCTGGTTTATCACATATCTGTCACGTTCATTATGGACAGCTGACATTGTTGCTGGTTTATTACATATCTGTCACGTTCATTATGGACAGCTGACATAGTTTGTTCCTGGTTTATCACATATCTGTCACGTTCATCATGGACAGCTGACATTGTTTGTTGCTGGTTTATCACATATCTGTCACGTTCATTATGGACAGCTGACTTTGTTTCTTGCTGGTTTATCAGACATCAGTCACGTTCATTATGGACAGCTGACATTGTTTGTTGCTGGTGTATCATATCGGTCACGTTCATTATGGACAGCTGACATTGTTTGTTGCTGGTTTATCATATCGGTCACGTTCATTATGGACAGCTGACATTGTTTGTTGCTGGTTTATCACATATCTGTCACGTTCATTATGGACAGCTGACATTGTTTGTTGATGGTTTATCACATATCTGTCACGTTCATTTTGGACAGCTGACATTGTTGCTGGTTTATCACATATCTGTCACGTTCATTATGGACAGCTGACATTGTTTCTTGCTGGTTCATCACATAACAGTAACGTTCATTATGGACAGCTGACATTGTTGCTGGTTTATCACATATCTGTCACGTTCATTATGGACAGCTGACATTGTTTCTTGTTAGTTTATCACATATCTGTCACGTTCATTATGGACAGATGACATTGTTTCTTGTTGGTTTATCACATAACAGTAACGTTCATTATGGACAGCTGACATTGTTTGTTGCTGGTTTATCACATATCTCTCACGTTCATTATGGACAGCTGACATTGTTTCTCCTGGTTTATCACATAACAGTAACGTTCATTATGGACAGCTGACATTGTTTGTTGCTGGTTTATCACATATCTCTCACGCTCATTATGGACAGCTGACATTGTTTGTTGCTGGTTTATCACATATCCATCACGTTCATTATGGACAGCTGAAATTGTTTGTTGCTGGTTTATCACATATCTGTCACGTTCATTATGGACAGCTGACATTGTTTCTTGCTGGTTTATCACATATCTGTCACGTTCATTATGGACAGCTGACATTGTTTGTTGCTGGTTTATTACATATCTGTCACGTTCATTATGGACAGCTGACATTGTTTGTTGCTGGTTTATCACATATCTGTCACGTTCATTATGGACAGCTGACATTGTTGCTGGTTTATTACATATCTGTCACGTTCATTATAGACAGCTGACATTGTTTGTTGCTGGTTTATCACATATCTGTCACGATCATTATGGACAGCTGACATTGTTTGTTGCTGGTTTATCACATATCTGTCACGTTCATTATGGACAGCTGACATTGTTGCTGGTTTATTACATATCTGTCACGTTCATTATGGACAGCTGACATAGTTTGTTCCTGGTTTATCACATATCTGTCACGTTCATCATGGACAGCTGACATTGTTTGTTGCTGGTTTATCACATATCTGTCACGTTCATTATGGACAGCTGACTTTGTTTCTTGCTGGTTTATCAGATATCAGTCACGTTCATTATGGACAGCTGACATTGTTTGTTGCTGGTGTATCATATCGGTCACGTTCATTATGGACAGCTGACATTGTTTGTTGCTGGTTTATCATATCTGTCACGTTCATTATGGACAGCTGACATTGTTTGTTGCTGGTTTATCACATATCTGTCACGTTCATTTTGGACAGCTGACATTGTTGCTGGTTTATCACATATCTGTCACGTTCATTATGGACAGCTGGCATTGTTTGTTGCTGGTTTATCACATATCTGTCACGTTCATTATGGACATCTGACATTGTTTGTTTCTGGTTTATCATATCGGTCACGTTCATTATGGACAGCTGACATTGTTTGTTGCTGGTAAATCATATCTGTCACGTTCAGTATGGACAGCTGACATTGTTTGTTGCTGGTTTATGAAATAACAGTAACGTTCATTATGGACAGCTGGCATTGTTTGTTGCTGGTTTATAACATATCAGTCACGTTCATTATGGACAGCTGGCATTGTTTGTTGCTGGTAAATCATATCTGTCACGTTCAGTATGGACAGCAGACATTGTTTGTTGATGGTTTATGAAATAACAGTAACGTTCATTATGGACAGCTGACATTGTTTGTTGCTGGTTTATCACATATCTGTCACGTTCATTATGGCCAGCTGATATTGTTTCTTGCTGGTTTATCACATATTTGTCACGTTCATTATGGACAGCTGCCATTGTTTGTTGCTGGTAAATCATATATGTCACGTTCATTATGGACAGCTGACATTGTTGCTGGTTTATCATATCTGTCACGTTCATTATGGACAGCTGACATTGTTGCTGGTTTATCACATATCAGTCACGTTCATTATGGACAGCTCGCATTGTTTGTTGCTGGTTAATCGTATCTGTCACGTTCATTATGGACAGCTGATATTGTTTGTTGCTGGTTTATCACACATCGGTCACGTTCATTATGGACAGCTGATATTGTTTCTTGCTGGTTTATCACATATCTGTCACGTTCATTATGGACCGCTGACATTGTTTTTTGCTGGTTTATCACATATCTGTCACGTTCATTATGGACAGCTGACATTGTTTGTTGCTGGTTTATCATATCAGTCACGTTCATTATGGACAGCTGGCATTGTTTGTTGCTGGTTTATCATATCGGTCACGTTCATTATGGACTGCTGACATTGTTTGTTGCTGGTTTATGATATCGGTCACGTTCATTATGGACAGCTGACATTGTTTGTTGCTGGTTTATCATATATCTGTCACGTTCATTATGGACAGCTGACATTGTTTGTTGCTGGTTTATCAGACATCAGTCACGTTCATTATGGACAGCTGACATTGTTTGTTGCTGGTTTATCAGACATCAGTCACGTTCATTATGGACAGCTGACATTGTTTGTTGCTGGTTTATCAGACATCAGTCACGTTCATTATGGACAGCTGACATTGTTTGTTGCTGGTTTATCAGACATCAGTCACGTTCATTATGGACAGCTGACATTGTTTGTTGCTGGTTTATCAGACATCAGTCACGTTCATTATGGACAGCTGACATTGTTTGTTGCTGGTTTATCAGACATCAGTCACGTTCATTATGGACAGCTGACATTGTTTGTTGCTGGTTTATCATATCGGTCACGTTCATTATGGACAGCTGATATTGTTTGTTGCTGGTTTATCACATATCATTCACGTTCATTATGTACAGCTGACATTGTTTGTTGCTGGTTTATCAAATATGTGTCACGTTCATTATGGACAGCTGACATTGTTTGTTGCTGGTTTATCATATCAGTCACGTTCATTATGGACAGCTGGTATTGTTTGTTACTGGTTTATCAAATATGTCACGTTCATTCCGGACAGCTGACATTGTTGCTGGTTTATCACATATCAGTCAC
Organism: Monoplex corrugatus; assembly: GCA_030674185.1. Taxonomy (NCBI): domain Eukaryota; kingdom Metazoa; phylum Mollusca; class Gastropoda; order Littorinimorpha; family Ranellidae; genus Monoplex; species Monoplex corrugatus. The sequence continues at coordinate 47,509,291 of JAPXFY010000030.1, read as the reverse complement.
GTTCATTATGGACAGCTGCCATTGTTTGTTGCTGGTTTATCACATATCTGTCAAGTTCATTATGGACAGCTGATATTGTTTGTTGCTGGTTTATCAATATCTGTCACGTTCATTATGGACAGCTGACATTGTTGCTGGTTTATTACATATCTGTCACGTTCATTATGGACAGCTGACATTGTTTGTTGCTGGTTTATCACATATCTGTCACGTTCATTATGGACAGCTGACATTGTTTGTTGCTGGTTTATCACATATCTGTCACGTTCATTATGGACAGCTGACATTGTTGCTGGTTTATTACATATCTGTCACGTTCATTATGGACAGCTGACATAGTTTGTTCCTGGTTTATCACATATCTGTCACGTTCATCATGGACAGCTGACATTGTTTGTTGCTGGTTTATCACATATCTGTCACGTTCATTATGGACAGCTGACTTTGTTTCTTGCTGGTTTATCAGACATCAGTCACGTTCATTATGGACAGCTGACATTGTTTGTTGCTGGTGTATCATATCGGTCACGTTCATTATGGACAGCTGACATTGTTTGTGCTGGTTTATCATATCGGTCACGTTCATTATGGACAGCTGACATTGTTTGTTGCTGGTTTATCACATATCTGTCACGTTCATTATGGACAGCTGACATTGTTTGTTGATGGTTTATCACATATCTGTCACGTTCATTTTGGACAGCTGACATTGTTGCTGGTTTATCACATATCTGTCACGTTCATTATGGACAGCTGACATTGTTTCTTGCTGGTTCATCACATAACAGTAACGTTCATTATGGACAGCTGACATTGTTGCTGGTTTATCACATATCTGTCACGTTCATTATGGACAGCTGACATTGTTTCTTGTTAGTTTATCACATATCTGTCACGTTCATTATGGACAGCTGACATTGTTTCTTGTTGGTTTATCACATAACAGTAACGTTCATTATGGACAGCTGACATTGTTTGTTGCTGGTTTATCACATATCTCTCACGTTCATTATGGACAGCTGACATTGTTTCTCCTGGTTTATCACATAACAGTAACGTTCATTATGGACAGCTGACATTGTTTGTTGCTGGTTTATCACATATCTCTCACGCTCATTATGGACAGCTGACATTGTTTGTTGCTGGTTTATCACATATCTGTCACGTTCATTATGGACAGCTGAAATTGTTTGTTGCTGGTTTATCACATATCTGTCACGTTCATTATGGACAGCTGACATTGTTTCTTGCTGGTTTATCACATATCTGTCACGTTCATTATGGACAGCTGACATTGTTTGTTGCTGGTTTATTACATATCTGTCACGTTCATTATGGACAGCTGACATTGTTTGTTGATGGTTTATCACATATCTGTCACGTTCATTATGGACAGCTGACATTGTTAGTTGCTGGTTTATTACATATCTGTCACGTTCATTATGGAGAGCTGACATTGTTTGTTGCTGGTTTATCACATATCTCTCACGTTCATTATGGACAGCTGACATTGTTTATTGCTGATTTATCACATATCTGTCACGTTCATTATGGACAGCTGACATTGTTTGTTGCTGGTTTATCATATATCTGTCACGTTTATCATGGACAGCTGACATTGTTTGTTGCTGGTTTATTACATATCTGTCACGTTCATCATGGAAAGCTGACATAGTTTGTTGCTGGTTTATTACATATCTGTCACGTTCATTAGAGACAGCTGACATTGTTTGTTGCTGGTTTATCATATATCTGTCACGTTCATTATGGACAGCTGACATTGTTTGTTGCTGGTTTATTACATATCTGTCACGTTCATCATGGACAGCTGACAGTTTGTTGCTGGTTTATTACATATCTGTCACGTTCATCATGGACAGCTGACATAGTTTGTTGCTGGTTTATTACATATCAGTAACGTTCATTATGGACAGCTGACATTGTTTGTTGCTGGTTTATCACACATTTGTCACGTTCATCATGCACAGCTGACATTGTTTGTTGCTGGTTTATCACATATCTGTCACGTTCATTATGGACAGCTGGCATTGTTTGTTGCTGGTTTATCACATATCTGTCACGTTCATTATGGACAGCTGGCATTGTTTGTTGCTGGTTTATCACATATCTGTCACGTTCATTATGGACAGCTGACATTGTTTGTTGCTGGTTTATCACATATCAGTCACGTTCATTATGGACAGCTGACATTGTTTCTTGCTGGTTTATCACATATCTGTCACGTTCATTATGGACAGCTGACATTGTTGCTGGTTTATCACATATCTGTCACGTTCATTATGGACAGCTGACATTGTTTGTTGCTGGTTTATCACATATCAGTCACGTTCATTATGGACAGCTGACATTGTTTGTTGCTGGTTTATCACATATCTGTCACGTTCATTATGGACAGCTGACATTGTTTGTTGCTGGTTTATCATATCTGTCACGTTCATTATGGACAGCTGACATTTTTTGTTGCTGGTTTATCACATATCTGTCACGTTCATTATGGACAGCTGACATTGTTTATTGCTGGTTTATCACATATCTGTCACGTTCATTATGGACAGCTGACATTGTTGCTGGTTTATTACATATCTGTCACGTTCATTATGGACAGCTGACATAGTTTGTTCCTGGTTTATCACATATCTGTCACGTTCATCATGGACAGCTGACATTGTTTGTTGCTGGTTTATCACATATCTCTCACGTTCATTATGGACAGCTGACTTTGTTTCTTGCTGGTTTATCAGACATCAGTCACGTTCATTATGGACAGCTGACATTGTTTGTTGCTGGTGTATCATATCGGTCACGTTCATTATGGACAGCTGACATTGTTTGTTGCTGGTTTATCATATCGGTCACGTTCATTATGGACAGCTGACATTGTTTGTTGCTGGTTTATCACATATCTGTCACGTTCATTATGGACAGCTGACATTGTTTGTTGATGGTTTATCACATATCTGTCACGTTCATTTTGGACAGCTGACATTGTTGTGGTTTATCACATATCTGTCACGTTCATTATGGACAGCTGACATTGTTTCTTGCTGGTTCATCACATAACAGTAACGTTCATTATGGACAGCTGACATTGTTGCTGGTTTATCACATATCTGTCACGTTCATTATGGACAGCTGACATTGTTTCTTGTTAGTTTATCACATATCTGTCACGTTCATTATGGACATCTGACATTGTTTCTTGTTGGTTTATCACATAACAGTAACGTTCATTATGGACAGCTGACATTGTTTGTTGCTGTTTATCACATATCTCTCACGTTCATATGGACAGTGACATTGTTTCTCCTGGTTTATCACATAACAGTAACGTTCATTATGGACAGCTGACATTGTTTGTTGCTGGTTTATCACATATCTCTCACGCTCATTATGGACAGCTGACATTGTTTGTTGCTGGTTTATCACATATCTGTCACGTTCATTATGGACAGCTGAAATTGTTTGTTGCTGGTTTATCACATATCTGTCACGTTCATTATGGACAGCTGACATTGTTTCTTGCTGTTTATCACATATCTGTCACGTTCATTATGGACAGCTGACATTGTTTGTTGCTGGTTTATTACATATCTGTCACGTTCATTATGGACAGCTGACATTGTTTGTTGATGGTTTATCACTATCTGTCACGTTCATCAGGGACAGCTGACATAGTTTGTTGCTGGTTTATTACATATCAGTAACGTTCATTATGGACAGCTGACATTGTTTGTTGCTGGTTTATCACACATTTGTCACGTTCATCATGCACAGCTGACATTGTTTGTTGCTGGTTTATCACATATCTGTCACGTTCATTATGGACAGCTGGCATTGTTTGTTGCTGGTTTATCACATATCTGTCACGTTCATTATGGACAGCTGGCATTGTTTGTTGCTGGTTTATCACATATCTGTCACGTTCATTATGGACAGCTGACATTGTTTGTTGCTGGTTTATCACATATCAGTCACGTTCATTATGGACAGCTGACATTGTTTCTTGCTGGTTTATCACATATCTGTCACGTTCATTATGGACCGCTGACATTGTTGCTGGTTTATCACATATCTGTCACGTTCATTATGGACAGCTGACATTGTTTGTTGCTGGTTTATCACATATCAGTCACGTTCATTATGGACAGCTGACATTGTTTGTTGCTGGTTTATCACATATCTGTCACGTTCATTATGGACAGCTGACATTGTTTGTTGCTGGTTTATCATATCTGTCACGTTCATTATGGACAGCTGACATTTTTTGTTGCTGGTTTATCATATATCTGTCACGTTCATTATGGACAGCTGACATTGTTTGTTGCTGGTTTATCACATAACAGTAACGTTCATTATGGACAGCTGACATTGTTGCTGATTTATCACATAACAGTAACGTTCATTATGGACAGCTGACATTGTTTGTTGCTGGTTTATCACATATCTGTCACGTTCATTATGGACAGCTGACATTGAAATTTGTTTGTTGCTGGTTTATCACATAACAGTAACGTTCATTATGGACAGCTGACATTGTTTGTTGCTGGTTTATCACATAACAGTAACGTTCATTATGGACAGCTGACATTGTTGCTGATTTATCACATAACAGTAACGTTCATTATGGACAGCTGACATTGTTTGTTGCTGGTTTATCACATATCTGTCACGTTCATTATGGACAGCTGACATTGTTCATTGCTGGTTTATCACATATCTGTCACGTTCATTATGGACAGCTGACATTGTTTGTTGCTGGTTTATCACATATCTGTCACGTTCATTATGGACAGCTGACATTGTTTGTTGCTGGTTTATCACATATCTGTTATGTTCATTATGGACGGCTGACATTGTTGCTGGTTTATCACATAACAGTAACGTTCATTATGGACAGCTGATATTGTTTCTTGCTGGTTTATCAGACATCAAGTTCATTATGGACATCTGACATTGTTGCTGGTAAGCCTCTTTTGCTTTTGCAGACTGGTCCAGTGGGTAAGAAATGGAATAAGTTCACAGTAGGCAACACCTGGTTTGAGCAGCCTAACAGAAGAAAATGGACTTGGATGAGTCATGTAATTGAGCCACTGGACGAGGCGGCAGGGAAGTTTTTAGTCCCGTTTTTATTATCCATTGTTTGGTGTCTGTGATCTGTCTGTGACCGTGCGTTCGCGCTTGACAAAGGCTAGTTGGCCGAAAGTTTGCGCTTGTTTTGTTTTGTCTCGTTGGATACGCGCTTACATTGGTTTTTTTGTTCTTCTGGTTTGTGTTTGCTTGGGCGCGGGCAGTCAAACTTGTTTTGGATCTTGTAATATACCCCAAGACTGCGTTTTATCTGTATAAGTGTCTTGTATTACGTCTTGTTTTTATTTACTGCATTTTAAAACTGTTTTAGCCTCTTTTTATCCTCTTGCTTTTATCTCAGATTCTTACAGAATGTCACATTTTCCAACCTACTTACATTCCCGTCTTCTCTCTGGTTTCCGATCTCTTCCTCCTCCGCTTTTTTCACTCCCTGTATCCTATTCTAAAATCTGTTTCACCAAAACAAAAACAAACAGTCATTTATACTTTCTGCGTTGTTGCTTACGCAGAAACTTTATCCCGAAAGGGTTTCAACTCAAACACACTCCTTCCGACAGTAAAAATAAAAAACTTTTGCAGGCCACTAAAAATATCCTTCTTAAAGCAAGCAAACAGATCATGAAAACCCACATAGTACACTTAGAACGCAAATTGTCCATCGCCGACAAATCTCAGAAATACTTCAGTTCTGTAATTAGCAGAACACTAAACCCAACTCTCAGTCTCTTCATTAAAACCACCGTCATCAATTTCAATGCGTCACTACAAAAACACATGCAAACCATAAAAGACAAAAAATTAATCAACTTGAACAAGACTGCAAACCCGTCTGCACCGTTCCTGACACCTATCAGCAACCCAGCCCCCTCTCCACCTTCCTCTAGCTCTGCACGTCACCCCCTTGTACATTGTATTCCTTCAAACTTACCACTCTCTGAGGCGGAAGTGTCAGCCCTTTCAAAGGGCCTCAAATTTGTCCCTTTAAAACCATCCGCCAGCAAATACCAAACTATGAACAGCTGCCAACGATTTTTTAGATCCCTACGTTGGATGGCAGTACTGGGACATCCTCCCAAACAAAAATTGAATCCTGATGCTGACTTATTTACAAAACTTTTCCATAAGCCTGCTCATCGGGAACCTCCCCGCAACACCTTTCCCGAAGTTGAACATTACATCAACAAATGCCACCAAGAAATAGACTGTCTCAACATGTGACCCAAGAAATATTCCAACATCTCCAAAGAAGAAAGGGACGCACTACACTCCCTCAAAAACAGAGACGACATTGTCATCAAACCAGCAGACAAGGGTGGTGCAATTGTAGTCTGGGACAGACATCTGTATATCAAGGAAGCCCAGAAACAACTCCACCATCACGCCTTCTACAAAAAGTTGGACCAACCTGCCCACATGACCAATCATGCCAAGATATCCAAACTTATCAACAATCTCATAACCTCTAAGCAGCTGCCCCCCACTGCCAGACTACTCATCAAACAACTTCCAGTCCAATCACTTTTTTATTTACTTCCCAAAATACATAAAGCCAACAATCCTGGCCGTCCTATCGTGTCAGCTTGCAACTGCCCCACTGAAAACATTTCTGTTTCTTGGATTCCATTTCTTACCCTCTGGACGAGGTGGCAGGGAAGTTTTTAGTCCCGTTTTTATTATCCATTGTTTGGTGTCTGTGATCTGTCTGTGACTGTGCGTTCGCGCTTGACAAAGGCTAGTTGGCCGAAAATTTTGCGCTTGTTTTGTTTTGTCTCGTTGGATACGCGCTTACATTGGTTTTCTTGTTCTTCTGGTTCAAGTACTACTACTAATACTATTTGTCTTAACTTTTGTTTCTGCCGCTGCTTCATATCTTTTGTGGTTTTGTATTTGGAGAAAATGCTTCATTTGGAAAAATTGCTGGAGGTAATAATTAGAGAACGTCTGATTACTACTACATTTTTGTGCATGTATAATTACTACTACATTTTTGTGCATGTATAATTACTACTACATTTTTGTGCATGTATAATTACTACTACATTTTTGTGCATGTATAATTACTACTACAATTTTTGTGCATGTATAATTACTACTACATTTTTGTGCATGTATAATTACTACTACATTTTTGTGCATGTATAATTACTACTACAATTTTTGTGCATGTATAATTACTACTACAATTTTTGTGCATGCATAATTACTACTACAATTTTTGTGCATGTATAATTACTACTACATTTTTGTGCATGTATAATTACTACTACATTTTTGTGCATGTATAATTACTACTACAATTTTTGTGCATGTATAATTACTACTACATTTTTGTGCATGTATAATTACTACTACAATTTTTGTGCATGTATAATTACTACTACAATTTTTGTGCATGTATAATTACTACTACATTTTTGTGCATGTATAATTACTAATACATTTTTGTGCATGTATAATTACTACTACATTTTTGTGCATGTATAATTACTACTACATTTTTGTGCATGTATAATTACTACTACAATTTTTGTGCATGTATAATTACTACTACATTTTTGTGCATGTATAATTACTACTACATTTTTGTGCATGTATAATTACTACTACAATTTTTGTGCATGTATAATTACTACTACAATTTTTGTGCATGTATAATTACTACTACAATTTTTGTGCATGTATAATTACTACTACATTTTTGTGCATGTATAATTACTACTACATTTTTGTGCATGTATAATTACTACTACAATTTTTGTGCATGTATAATTACTACTACATTTTTGTGCATGTATAATTACTACTACAATTTTTGTGCATGTATAATTACTACTACAATTTTTGTGCATGTATAATTACTACTACATTTTTGTGCATGTATAATTACTACTACAATTTTTGTGCATGTATAATTACTACTACAATTTTTGTGCATATCCAATTACTACTACATTTTTGTGCATGTATAATTACTACTGCATTTTTGTGCATGTATAATTACTACTACAATTTTTGTGCATGTATAATTACTACTACATTTTTGTGCATGTATAATTACTACTACAATTTTTGTGCATGTATAATTACTACTACAATTTTTGTGCATGTATAATTACTACTACAATTTTTGTGCATGTATAATTACTACTACATTTTTGTGCATGTATAATTACTACTACAATTTTTGTGCATGTATAATTACTACTACATTTTTGTGCATGTATAATTACTACTACAATTTTTGTGCATGTATAATTACTACTACATTTTTGTGCATGTATAATTACTACTACATTTTTGTGCATGTATAATTACTACTACATTTTTGTGCATGTATAATTACTACTACATTTTTGTGCATGTATAATTACTACTACAATTTTTGTGCATGTATAATTACTACTACATTTTTGTGCATGTATAATTACTACTACATTTTTGTGCATGTATAATTACTACTACAATTTTTGTGCATGTATAATTACTACTACAATTTTTGTGCATGTATAATTACTACTACAATTTTTGTGCATGTATAATTACTACTACATTTTTGTGCATGTATAATTACTACTACATTTTTGTGCATGTATAATTACTACTACAATTTTTGTGCATGTATAATTACTACTACATTTTTGTGCATGTATAATTACTACTACAATTTTTGTGCATGTATAATTACTACTACAATTTTTGTGCATGTATAATTACTACTACATTTTTGTGCATGTATAATTACTACTACAATTTTTGTGCATATCCAATTACTACTACATTTTTGTGCATGTATAATTACTACTGCATTTTTGTGCATGTATAATTACTACTACAATTTTTGTGCATGTATAATTACTACTACATTTTTGTGCATGTATAATATACTACTACAATTTTGTGCATGTATAATTACTACTACAATTTTTGTGCATGTATAATTACTACTACAATTTTTGTGCATGTATAATTACTACTACATTTTTGTGCATGTATAATTACTACTACAATTTTTGTGCATGTATAATTACTACTACAATTTTTGTGCATGTATAATTACTACTACAATTTTTGTGCATGTATAATTACTACTACATTTTTTGTGCATGTATAATTACTACTACATTTTTGTGCATGTATAATTACTACTACAATTTTTGTGCATGTATAATTACTACTACAATTTTTGTGCATGTATAATTACTACTACAAGTTTTGTGTATGTATAATTACTACTACAATTTTTGTGCATTTTGTAGAGTTTCAACGACATATGATTTATAATGCTCGCCTTATATATCACTACTATCACTGTCAACACCACCACCATTACTACTACTGTCACTAGCTACTTCTCCTATGTACTGATGTTACTATTACAACTTCTGCCATTGCTGGCTATTTTACTAGTAATTAGTAGTGGCTTTGACGTGTGGGCGTCCTTCCTGTTTAATGTGGTAGAGCCCGTTTGATTTTTAGTCAGACTTGAAAATAATGGTCTGTATCACAGTCGGCACTATGGAAGTACTGTGAGAAGCACAACGCTGAGGGCAGCTCTTCTTGTGACGATATATCCAGTTGGTGCCTACAATCGAACCTTATGTACCTTAAGGAGACTTTACGTCAAGGCTTTGTCTCGAAGAACGCGTTGGTGATGCACAGCTTATGGTAGGAACAGACTTGCAGCAGTCTCTCATTTATATCACTGACGTCGAACTGTCCAATACAGTCTGTTTGGGAGGCTCTTCTTCTTCTGCCAGGATGCGAGGCGTGGACAGTCGTCAAACAAAGCCAGAGCAAGATTGAGGCAGCCGAAATGTGCTTTGTAAGAAGAATGTTGAGAGTTCCATGGACAGCAAAGAAAACAAACGAGACAGTCTTGATGGAGGCAGACACAAGATCATTCATAAGGAAGATTAGGAAAAGACAGGCAACATTTATAGGCCATTTTATGAGGAAAGGGGAATTGGAGCACCTGGTCACAACGGGAAAGCTGGAGGGAAAGAGAGCACCAGGTAGACCCAGGGAGAAGATATTGGAAGGACATGCCGAGTGGCTGAAGACAAAGGAGGTGGAAGAGGTGCTTGAGGCAACAAGATATAGATGCATATGGAAGGCCATGATCGCCAACGCCATATGGCAAGGCACCTGATGATGATGATGATTTTACCATTTATATTTTACCATTTATATTTTAACTTTTCTATTTAACCATTTATATTTTATCATTTATATTTTACCTTTTCTATGTTACCATTTATGTTTTACCATTTAGATTTTACCGTTTATATTTTATCATTTATATTTTATCATTTATATGTTACCATTATTATGTTGGATATGTCTTTGTTCTTTATGAAAGTGAATGAAAAACACAAGTTACAAAACAACACCACCTAATCAGTTAATTTTCAAAAAATAATCTGACTTTCACAGAGACACGATGTGATAAATGTAATTATTTGACAAAACACGACCATTCAACATTTTGTGGGATTCCATCATGAACTTCTCCACGCTCAGCGTGCCCTTATTGTATTGTATGTGTGACCTTTTCCTTGCTTCTGACATATCGGAGTGTGCATATGGGAGTTTAATCCGTGAACATAACTACATACACCTACATGTGTGTTTGCACGTATTGATATAAGGTGGCAAGTGAGTATGTTTCTGTGAGTGAACGGCTCAAGAGGTGAGTTTGTTATTTCTATACATATTTGTCTGTGTGTCTGCCTGCCTGTCTGCCTGCCTGTCTGCCTGCCTGTCTGCCTGTCCGTCTGTCTGTCTGTCTGTCTGTCTGTCTGTCTGTCTGTCTGTCTTTCCGTCTTTGTATGTGTGTGTCTCCTCCTCTTTCTCTTGAATGACATACACTGTGTATAGATAACACTGGTTGTCACTGAACTGTCTGAAACACCAGGTGTTCATTGTTCTGTTGGCTGATGATACTGATGACTGTGTGAAACACCTGCTGTTTATTGTTCTGTTGGCTGACAATACTGATGGCTGTGTGAAACACCAGCTGTTCATTGTTCTGTTGGCTGACAATACTGATGACTGTGTGAAACACCAGCTGTTCATTGTTCTGTTGGCTGACGATACTGTATGACTGTGTGAAACACCAGGTGTTCATTGTTCTGTTGGCTGACAATACTGATGACTGTGTGAAACACCAGCTGTTCATTGTTCTGTTGGCTGACGATACTGTATGACTGTGTGAAACACCAGGTGTTCATTGTTCTGTTGGCTGACAATACTGATGACTGTGTGAAACACCAGGTGTTCATTGTTCTGTTGGCTGACGATACTGTATGACTGTGTGAAACACCAGGTGTTCATTGTTCTGTTGGCTGATGATACTGATGACTGTGTGAAACACCAGGTGTTCATTGTTCTGTTGGCTGACAATACTGATGACTGTGTGAAACACCAGGTGTTCATTGTTCTGTTGGCTGACAATACTGATGACTGTGTGAAACACCAGCTGTTCATTGTTCTGTTGGCTGATGATACTGATGACTGTCTGAAACACCAGCTGTTCATTGTTCTGTTGGTTGACAATACTGATGACTGTGTGAAACACCAGCTGTTTATTGTTCTGTTGACTGATGATACTGATGACTGTCTGAAACACCAGCTGTTCATTGTTCTGTTGGCTGATGATACTGATGACTGTGTGAAACACCAGGTGTTCATTGTACTGTTGGCTGACAATACTGTATGACTGTCTGAAACACCAGCTGTTCATTGTTCTGTTGGTCTGAAACACCAGGTGTTCATTGTTCTGTTGGCTGACGATACTGATGACTGTGTGAAACACCAGCTGTTCATTGTTCTGTTGGTCTGAAACACCAGTTGTTCATTGTTCTGTTGGCTGACGATACTGATGACTGTGTGAAACACCAGCTGTTCATTGTTCTGTTGGCTGATGATACTGATGACTGTCTGAAACACCATGTGTTCATTGTTCTGTTGGTCTGAAACACCAGGTGTTCATTGTTCTGTTGGCTGATGATACTGATGACTGTCTGAAACACCAGGTGTTCATTGTTCTGTTGGTCTGAAACACCAGGTGTTCATTGTTCTGTTGGCTGACGATACTGATGTTCTGTTGGCTGATGATACTGATGACTGTCTGAAACACCAGGTGTTCATTGTTCTGTTGGCTGACAATACTGATGACTGTGTGAAACACCAGCTGTTCATTGTTCTGTTGATTGACAATACTGATGACTGTCTGAAACACCAGCTGTTCATTGTTCTGTTGGCTGACAATACTGATGACTGTGTGAAACACCAGCTGTTCATTGTTCTGTTGGCTGACAATACTGATGACTGTCTGAAACATCAGCTGTTCATTGTTCTGTTGGCTGATGATACTGATGACTGTGTGAAACACCAGCTGTTTATTGTTCTGTTGGCTGATGATACTGATGACTGTGTGAAACACCAGCTGTTCATTGTTCTGTTGGCTGACGATACTGATGTTCTGTTGGCTGATGATACTGATGACTGTCTGAAACACCAGGTGTTCATTGTTCTGTTGGCTGACGATACTGATGTTCTGTTGGCTGATGATACTGATGACTGTCTGAAACACCAGGTGTTCATTGTTCTGTTGGCTGACGATACTGATGTTCTGTTGGCTGATGATACTGATGACTGTGTGAAACACCAGCTGTTCATTGTTCTGTTGACTGACAATACTGATGACTGTCTGAAACACCAGGTGTTCATTGTTCTGTTGGCTGACAATACTGATGACTGTGTGAAACACCAGCTGTTCATTGTTCTGTTGGCTGACAATACTGATGACTGTGTGAAACACCAGCTGTTTATTGTTCTGTTGGCTGATGATACTGATGACTGTGTGAAACACCAGCTGTTCATTGTTCTGTTGGCTGATGATACTGATGACTGTGTGAAACATCAGCTGTTCATTGTTCTGTTGGCTGATGATACTTATGACTGTGAAACACCAGCTGTTTATTGTTCTGTTGGCTGATGATACTGATAACTGTGTGAAACACCAGGTGTTCATTGTTCTGTTGGCTGATGATACTGATGACTGTGTGAAACACCAGCTGTTTATTGTTCTGTTAGCTGATGATACTTATGACTGTGTGAAACACCAGGTGTTCATTGTTCTGTTGGCTGACAATACTGATGACTGTGTGAAACACCAGGTGTTCATTGTTCTGTTGGCTGACAATACTGATGACTGTGTGAAACACCAGGTGTTCATTGTTCTGTTGGCTGATGATACTGATGACTGTCTGAAACACCAGCTGTTCATTGTTCTGTTGGCTGATGATACTGATGACTGTGTGAAACACCAGGTGTTCATTGTTCTGTTGGCTGACAATACTGATGACTGTGTGAAACACCAGCTGGTCATTGTTCTGTTGGCTGAAAATACTGATGACTGTGTGAAACACCAGGTGTTCATTGTTCTCCTGGCTGATGATACTGTATGACTGTGTGAAACACCAGGTGTTCATTGTTCTGTTGGCTGACAATACTGTATGACTGTGTGAAACACCAGCTGTTCATTGTTCTGTTGGCTGATGATACTGATGACTGTGTGAAACACAAGCTGTTTATTGTTCTGTTGGCTGATGATACTGATGACTGAAACACCAGCTGTTCATTGTTCTGTTGGCTGACAATACTGTATGACTGTCTGAAACACCAGGTGTTCATTGTTCTGTTGGCTGATGATACTGATGACTGTGTGAAACACCAGCTGTTTATTGTTCTGTTGGCTGATTATACTGATGACTGTGTGAAACACCAGCTGTTCATTGTTCTGTTGGCTGATGATACTGATGACTGTGTGAAACACCAGCTGTTCATTGTTCTGTTGGCTGATGATACTTATGACTGTGTGAAACACCAGGTGTTTATTGTTCTGTTGGCTGATGATACTGATGACTGTGTGAAACAATAGCTGTTCATTGTTCTGTTGGCTGACAATACTGATGACTGTGTGAAACACCAGGTGTTCATTGTTCTGTTGGCTGACAATACTGATGACTGTGTGAAACACCAGGTGTTCATTGTTCTGTTGGCTGACAATACTGTATGACTGTGTGAAACACCAGCTGTTCATTGTTCTGTTGGCTGATGATACTGATGACTGTGTGAAACACCAGCTGTTTATTGTTCTGTTGGCTGATGATACTGATGACTGAAACACCAGCTGTTCATTGTTCTGTTGGCTGACAATACTGTATGACTGTCTGAAACAGCAGGTGTTCATTGTTCTGTTGGCTGATGATACTGATGACTGTGTGAAACACCAGCTGTTCATTGTTCTGTTGGCTGATTATACTGATGACTGTGTGAAACACCAGCTGTTCATTGTTCTGTTGGCTGATGATACTGATGACTGTGTGAAACACCAGCTGTTCATTGTTCTGTTGGCTGATGATACTTATGACTGTGTGAAACACCAGGTGTTTATTGTTCTGTTGGCTGATGATACTGATGACTGTGTGAAACAATAGCTGTTCATTGTTCTGTTGGCTGACAATACTGATGACTGTGTGAAACACCAGGTGTTCATTGTTCTCTTGGCTGACAATACTGATGACTGTGTGAAACACCAGGTGTTCATTGTTCTGTTGGCTGACAATACTGTATGACTGTGTGAAACACCAGGTGTTCATTGTTCTGTTGGCTGACAATACTGATGACTGTGTGAAACACCAGGTGTTCATTGTTCTGTTGGCTGACAATACTGTATGACTGTGTGAAACACCAGCTGTTCATTGTTCTGTTGGCTGATGATACTGTATGACTGTCTGAAACACCAGGTGTTCATTGTTCTGTTGGCTGACAGTACTGATGACTGTGTGAAACACCAGCTGTTCATTGTTCTGTTGGCTGACAATACTGATGACTGTGTGAAACACCAGCTGTTCATTGTTCTGTTGGATGACGATACTGATGACTGTCTGAAACACCAGGTGGTCCTTTGACCAGCCCAATCATTTTTGTAAAGCTGCTGCAACCTTTCAACTAAACGTTAATAGAGAAAATAGTGATTGATTTTGTTGTTTTCAGAAAAGGTGGGTATTTGGCAACTAGAGAAAGGTGGGTTTATAATAGAGAAATATTGAAAATTGTGAATTGCTATCATTATTTCGATACAAACTTTTCCACTTAGTTTCATTGTGGCTTGCCAAAATCTTGTAAGTTGGACAAAGCTTGCTGTGCTGTGTAGTTTGTGTGAATTGTATGTGCTTAATGATGACTCACTGGATGTACTCTTAGAGTGTGTGATGCTCGGGTACAATCTATCGCTCAATAAGGTGCTGGACATGGGGATTCCAT
>JAPXFY010000030.1:47481350-47488850 GCA_030674185.1 Monoplex corrugatus | reverse complement strand
ATGACGTCATCCATTCTGACGTCACAACCTGTCTGTCATGACGTCCTACATAACATGCTAACGGGGCGATGGCACCAGAAAAAGATGACAGCTGAAGAAGTGGACATCATGAGACGATTTCACAGAAGGGTATAACGAATAAGTAATAATCACACGCGCACGCAGACATACACACACACACACGCAAACACACACACAGAGCTATATAAGCAAACAGACAGACAGATAAATAGACAGACGTAGATAGGTAGGTAGGTAGGTAGATAGACAGATAGATAGGTAGGTAGGTAGATAGATAGGTAGATAGATAGATGGATGAATAAATGGATAGATAGATAGATATAGACACAGATAGATGGATGGATGGATGGAAGGATGAACGGGCGGATGGACGGACAGACAGATAGACAGACAGATGGATGGACGGACAGACGGACGGACGGAAAGACAGACGGATGGATGGATAGATAAATAGATAGATAGATGGATAGATGGACAGACGGACGGGCAGACAGACAGACGGATAGACAGACAGACGGATTGATAGATAGATAGACGAGTGGCTGTATGGATCGACGGACGGACTGACTGACGGACGGACGGACAGACAGATAGATACATTGATAGATAGATAGATAAGATAGATACACACACACACACACACACACACACACACACACACACACACACACACACACACATATATATTTACATGTATACACACACACACACACACACACACACACACACACACACACACACACGCACGCACATACGCACATACACACACACGTATACACATATATATATATTTACATGTATATATATATACACACACACACACACACACACACACACACACACACACACACACACACACACACACACACACACACACACACACACATATATATACAGTGAAACTCTGTTATAGCGAGAGCGGACGGCCCAGGCACATTTTCTCGCTATTGCCGAGTTCTCGTTATTCCCAAATGACGAATTTACCAAGGGAAACAAAGGGAAATAATCTTGGCACCGGCGCCGTCGATGTGTTCATAATTAATCGATAGTGTCCCTTGATTACACACCGCACAAGGACGCGCCTTTCGTTGTTTTTCTTTGTTACCGGCCACCTCGAGATGTGCCCTACCGGGAACTTGACGACGAGGTGGGGGTGGGGCGAGTGGCGAGAACTTTTGTGACCAGGAAGGATAGAAAATCTCTCGTTATTACCGAGATGATTATC
The DNA here is from genome assembly GCA_030674185.1 of Monoplex corrugatus. Taxonomy (NCBI): domain Eukaryota; kingdom Metazoa; phylum Mollusca; class Gastropoda; order Littorinimorpha; family Ranellidae; genus Monoplex; species Monoplex corrugatus. The sequence goes on along the minus strand of JAPXFY010000030.1, from coordinate 47,487,604 downwards.
CACTAACTCTCGTTAAACCCAATGGTTTATTCTTAAAGATTAAGAAGGATAAAAAACGGGGATTGAAAAATGTCTCGTTACTACAGTGTTCTCGTTATTACAGTTGTCGTTATTAATGGACTCCACTGTATATATTTACATGTATACACACACACACACACACACACACACACACACACACACACACACACATATATATATATATCTATAGATATACATACATGTATATATACACATATATACACATACACTCACTCACACACACACACACACACACACACACACACATACATACATACATATACTACACGTCATTATTGAAGGGCCAGGAACGTTTTTGAGTCAATTTTTGAAAGGAGAAATAACCTATTTTCTCTTACTCTTTTCTCCAATTCGTTGCCGTAACTGAATGGATAAGAGCTCAGACAACATTGCAGTTTCCTTTTGGCACGTGTTTGGGGATTTGCCGATTTGCAATGGGCGGCCCAAGGAAGACAATTTCCACACGAAATTGTCGAATCTTCAGCAGGGTCTCTCTGACGACGCAGGCAAGGTAGCGACAAAATTCGCTTTGCACGTGCAAGGCAAGCCCTTTTTGAACACTACTCCAGCCAAAGTTGCCCGCAGACGAGGATAAAAAGGACCCGTTCTTGGTTCGTTTTAACCATGCTTGCAAGACGACGGATGACGGATGAGCAGCGGGGGAGAGCCCTCGCTCTGCTTGATGAAGGCCTAGCGCAGCGGGAAGTTGCTAGACGACTTGAAGTGTCGCATTCCACAATCCAGAGACTGCTGGAGCGCTTCAATGAGACTGGAGCAGTCCAGGAAAGGCGTCACACGGGTCGACCCAGAGTAACGACAAGACAGCAAGACCGCTACCTTGCCCTCTCCGTCCTGAGGGAAAGGGCATCCACTGCGGTGACCTTGAGGGGTCAGCTGAGGGACGCAACAGGTGCTAACATCAGCTGCAGCACGGTGAGAAGACGGCTACATGAGGCAAACTTGAGGTCACGGAGACCGGCCGTCCGACCCGTGCTGTCACCGGTCAACAGAGTGCGCCGCATGACCTGGGCCAGGGAGCACGTGACCTGGACAAGGCAACAGTGGGCCCGGGTCTTGTTTTCGGATGAGTCCAGGTTCACCCTGACCTTTAACGATGGCCGGGCTCGGGTGTGGCGACGTCAAGGGGAGAGGTTCGCTGACGCCACTGTCCAAGAGCATAACCGGTACGGCGGCGGGTCGGTGATGGTGTGGGGTGGCATGAGCCGTGGTACCCGGACCCCCCTGCTCCCCATTGACGGCATCCTGAACGGGGTCCGGTACCGGGACGAGGTTCTGGCGGCCGTGGCACTGCCTGCGCTTGTGGACCTTGGTCAAGGCGCCATCTTCCAGGACGACAATGCACCTGCGCATCGAGCACCGCCTTGTGACCGACTACCTGGAGCAGCATGAAGTCGTCCGTATGGCCTGGCCAGCGTGCTCACCTGACCTGAACCCAATTGAACACCTCTGGGATGTGCTCGGGAGGCGCATCAGGGACAACCACCCCCCACCGGGCACCCTGGTCAGGCTGGTCGACATCCTGCAGATCGAGTGGGCGGCCATCCCTCAGGACACACTCCGTACCCTTGTGGGGTCGATGCATCGGCGCTGTGAGGCATGCATCCAGGCTCGGGGCGGACACACGCGATATTGAAAACAGATTGGCCAAATCTGACACTTTCTGTTTTTTGAAAAGGGGGGGATGTTCCTTTAAATGCATGTGCTGTTCACTAATGGGTCATTGTGCTAATTTCTTTTTCCAAAACAGGTGTGGAAATGATGAAATAAAACATAGAATCAATTCTAAACATTGTCAATTATTTCAACTTAAAATTAGAGAGGAAGGAAGAAGTGGCCCTTAAATTATGATTAGGAGTATACATATATGTCAATGGCAGATGTGATGCGTCTTGTGTGTCGGCTAGTGACTACGTGCTTGTCACCTCTCACTTTCAGCCTGCACGACTGGCTAGCACTGCTGCTTGCAGCTATGCGAAAAGAAGAGCAGAATGCGTGAGTCTTCCTGTCAGTACATGGCTTCTCCATCAGCAAGTCCTACGTTAGGCCTCCTCACGGACTCGGGCTAAATCTCGAGGGACTCGGAGGAGGTCTGGCCCCCAGACGTGCGGCACGCAGGCCCACCAGCGTGTGGATATGCCCTGGTGCCCATGAACCGGACCCCAGCTATGGGTAAATAGCTCCACTGCCTTGTGGACATCTCGGGAAAGAATGAGGCTAGCGGAGAGACCGAAAAAAACAAAAAACAAAAAACAAAACGATCGAGGGCAACGGGAAACCACCATTGTATTCTCCAAAGAACATTATGGACAGAAAAAAGAAGGAAAATGAAGATAACGACGTGAATAGGTGCTCTGATAGAGCATCTCCGTCCGGTAGGGACCGTCATGCGGCGCAGGTGACACCAGACCGTCAGCCAGATATTGCGACCAAACTCAAATTCAAAAATACTAAGATCACAACATGGAATGTGAGGACATTGCTGCAAAAGGGAAAATAAGAGAATGTCAAAATGGAGATGGAAAGGCTTAACATTAGTGATTTACGACTAGGGGAAGTGAGATGTAAGGGGGCAGGCATGATAACATCCGGAGAGTATACAGTGATATACTCTGGTGGAATCTCACATGAAAGAGGAGTAGGCATTGTAATAGACAGGGACAAATCAAAAGCAGTTAAGGGATACTGGGCTGTGTCCGACAGAGTCTTTGCTGGTCAAATTGGGAGGCAGACCATTTGATATCAACGTCATTTAAGTGCATGCACCAACATCCACAAGTACTCGGGAAGACATCGACAACTTCTACGAAGTATTAGAGATGGCCAACGACCAATGTAAATCACAAGAAGTTATCATAATAATGGGAGATTTTAATGCTTAAGTGGGAAAGGATAGCGTAGAGGATGTAGTTGGACCTCATGGCCTTGGTACACAAAATGAAAGGGGAGGGAAACTTGTAGAAAGGGCACAGATGAATGAGTTCATAGTAGGAAACACCTGGTTTGAGCAGCCTAATAGAAGAAAATGAACTTGGATGAGTCCAGGAGATAATACCAAAAATCAGATTGACTACATCCTGATTAATAAAAGATTTACAAATTCTTTACTGTCAGCAAAAACGCTACCAGGCTCAGACTGCAACAGTGATCACATCCTGTAGTGGAAGATTTAGGTTGAAATTACGGAAAAGGAAACAGACCAAAAGCAACATCAAACTACGTCTTGGGCTCCTAAAGACAGATGAAGTGATACGTCAAAAATTTAATGTACCTGTTCAAAACAAATTCAGTGCTCAGGAAGACGTTGGTGACATTGAGGAACAATGGACAAAGTTGTTGAGAAATTCGACAAATGAAGCTTGTGAAGAAATCCCTGTAGTAGATAGAAAATCAAAAAAGAACTGGATGACAAAAGAAATTTTAGACTTGATGGAGGAACGGAGGATGGCAAAGAGAAACGAGGAAATATACAGGAAGATAAACAAAGAAATCAGGAATAGGTGCAATGAAGCTAAGGAAGCTTGGCTGAACACAAAATGCAAAGAAATAGAAGACCAACACAAAACGGATCCTCAGGGTATGTACAGACGAACTGAAGAAATTGTCCACAGGAAAAATACATGCACATCAACTGGTTGCTTAAAAACGAAAGATGGTACAATTCTCATGGAAAAAAAAGAAATATTAGACAGATGGGGAGAGTAGGCCTACATTAAAGACCTTTTTGAAGATGACAGAAACGCAGAACACATTATAAGAATGAACTTTGAAGGACCACCCATAATGAAAGATGAAGTTAGAGCAGCATTGAAAAAGTTGAAACCAGGGAAAGCCCAGGATCAAACAACATTACCACAGAGATGATCGAAGCCCTGGAGGAATTCGGTATAGAAAAAAATAAGTCCTAAACGAAATTTATGACACTGCAAAAATCCCCAAAGATATGTCAAAATCAATTTTCATTGCACTTCCAAAGAAGGCAGGGGCTATAGAATGCGAACTCCATCGCACGATACCAAGGCTTTCGATCGGGTAAGACATATAGAATTGATCAACCAACTAGATTGACTCAATATTAATGGAAAAGATCTATGAGTAATTGGAAATATGTAATGGGAACAAATAGCTGCAATGAGAATAAAAAACGATATAAACTCTTTCCAAAACATCAAAAGAGGAGTCAGACAGGGTTGTGTTTTGTCACCAGATCTGTTTTCACTTTACAGCGAAAACATCTTGAGAAACCTACGAGAATATCCTGGATTAAAGGTTGGAGGAAACATAATAAACAACAATCGATACGCAGATGACACCGTGCTAATTGCAGAAAATGAAAGGGACCTACAAAACCTTGTGAATATACTTGAAATAGAAAGCAAAGGTAAGGGGTTAGAACTAAACAGCAGGAAGACTGATGTCATGATGCTCAGTAAAAAAACATGAAATCCCTTCATGCAAAATAACAGCAAACGGCACAACCTTGACACAGGTTGATAAATTTAAATACCTGGGAACGATCATTTCGTCAGACGGCAGATGCACATCAGAAATAGCCAACTGAATCGGCCAAGCCAAAACAACATTCAAGAAGATGGAAAGCATTCTCACCAACAAATGCCTATCAATTAACATCAGGAAGAGAGTTCTTGAATGATATATAGAATCAATACTGTTGTACTGTTGCGAGGCGTGGACAGTCAGCAAGCAAAGCCAGAACAAGATTGAGGCAGCCGAGATGTGGTTTCTAAAAAGGATGTTGAGAGTTCCATGGACAGCAAAGAAAACAAACGAGACAGTCTTGATGGAGGCAGACACAAGTAGATCATTCATAAGGAAGATTAGGAAAAGGCAGGTAACATTCATAGGCCATTTTATGAGGAAAGGGGAATTGGAACACCTGGTCACAACGGGAAAGCTGGAGGGAAAGAGAGCACCAGGTAGACCCAGGGGGAAAATGCTGGACGGACATGCAGAGTGGCTGAAGACACGGAGGGTGGAATAGATGCTTGAGGCAACAAGAGATAGAGACAGATGGAAGTCCATAATCGCCAATGCTATGCGGCTACGCACCTGATGATAATGATTACCGGTATATATATCTATATATATATATATATATATATATATATATATATATATATATATGTGTGTGTGTGTGTGTGTGTGTGTACATGTACACACAATGCATACAATGTTTACACACACATGGACAGACACACACACACACACACACACACACACACACACACACACACACTTACACACACATACATGTAGGCTATATGTCATACATACACACTAAACCAGTAGAGGGAGGCTGTGCGTGTATATTGGACTGGGGACAGGAGGGGTGAATGTTTGGGTGTTTTACACAACAATGAGACTGAAGACTTTTTTTCTTCAGCCTTACCTCCTGGCAATATGACGACACAGCCCTACAAAAGATAGGGTGACAAAGTAAAACAAGCAAACAAACAGACAAAACCCTATGTATTGTTGGCTACCGTATCCCCTACGGCAACTTGAGCATTCTGTCCTATTCCCGTCCATTGTTCCCGTTTATTTTTCTGTCCTATTCCCGTCCATTGTTCCCGTTTATCTATCTATCTATCTATCTATCTATCTATCTATCCAAGCTACGCACAAAAAGTTAAGGATCATTATGAGGAAAACAGGTGCGTAATAAACTCAGTTCGCTACTGTTATTTATTTCTCAGTCCAGCCAAATTGTTATGAATTCTTGTTCAGCTGTAAGTGGGCGATGTTGTGTTAGTGCTAAAATTGCACGGGATTCTCTACTACTGAGCTTGGCCGCAAACGGAAAAGCGGAAACTTGCGAAAAAGGACCTTGTTTTGGACCGTTCTGCCTGAACACATTGCACAAGCCAGATGGAAAAACCATTATGCACGTGCAAGCACTGCTGTTTATGTGTGAGATGCTGTCTCTTGCTTGGCTTTATAAGAAGACATTCCATCAGTAGTAGGCCTGATCTGACAATGCCTCCACGACGAAAATTGAGCGAGTTTGAGAGGGGACGAGCTGTTGCATGGTTCCAAGATGGTGTTCCCAAGCGAGAAGTGGCCAGGCGACTTCAGGTGTCCATCTCGGTCATTGTCAGACTGATTCAACGCTTCACAGCCACTGGGAGGGTCCATGAAAGACGCAGATCTGGTCGACCGAAGAAGACAAACCC
>JAPXFY010000030.1:47463850-47468850 GCA_030674185.1 Monoplex corrugatus | reverse complement strand
TGCATCAAGAACAATGGTAGACTAACATGAAATGCATCAAGAACAATGGTAGACTAACATGAAGTGCATCAAGAACACTGGTAGACTATCATGAAGTGCATCAAGGACAATGGTAAACTAACATGAAGTGCATCAAGGACAGTGGTAGACTAACATGAAGTGCATCAAGGACAATGGTAGACTATCATGAAGTGGATCAAGGACAATGGTAGACTAACATGAAGTGCATCAAGAACAATGGTAGACTAACATGAAGTGTATCAAGAACAGTGGTAGACTAACATGAAGTGCATCAAGAACAATGGTAGACTAACATGAAGTGCATCAATGGCAATGGTAGACTAACATGAAGTGCACCAAGAACAATGGTAGACTAACATGAAGTGGATCAAGGACAATGGTAGACTAACATGAAGTGCATCAAGAACAATGATAGACTAACATGAAGTGCATCAAGAACAATGGTAGACTAACATGAAGTGCATCAAGAACAATGGTAGACTAACATGAAGTGCATCAAGAACAATGGTAGACTGACATGAAGTACATCAAGAACAATGGTAGACTAAGATGAAGTGCATCAATGGCAATGGTAGACTAACATGAAGTGCATCATTGGCAATGGTAGACTAACATGAAGTGCATCAAGAACAATGGTAGACTAACATGAAGTGCATCAAGAACAATGGTAGACTAACATGAAGTGCATCAAGAACAATGGTAGACTAACATGGCATGCATCAAGGGCAATGGTAGACTAACATGAAGTGCATCAAGAACAATGATAGACTGACATGAAGTGCATCAATGACAATGGTAGACTAACATGAAGTGCATCAAGAACAATGGTAGACTAACATGAAGTGCATCAAGAACAATGGTAGACTAACATGAAGTGCATCAAGAACAATGGTAGACTAACATGAAGTGCATCAAGAACAATGGTAGACTAACATGAAGTACATCAAGAACAATGGTAGACTAACATGAAGTGCATCAAGAACAATGGTAGACTAACATGAAGTACATCAAGGACAATGGTAGACTAACATGAAGTGCATCAAGGACAATGGTAGACTAACATGAAGTGCATCAAGAACAGTGGTAGACTAACATGAAGTGCATCAAGAACAGTGGTAGACTAACATGAAGTGCATCAAGAACAATGATAGACTAACATGACAACGAAAATAGATTGTAGAAGTTCCTGAGAAAATGCTCTTCATATACATTCCTAAACAAATGCAAATTTTGGGCACTTTTTTGTCCATGTGACCTAGATGTTGTAGGCCTACCTTATCTTCCAGACTTGATCTTTTACGTGTTATGAAAAGCACGCACACGTATTTTCTTCTTCTTCTTCCAGGGAAGTGACCACAATCAACCAGTTGATTATTCTGGAGGAGGTCAGAAGCATGGAGAAAAAAAAGAGCCTATTTAGAGAGTTTGGAGGCCCTTGACACAAAGGTGTCGATGGCTGTGGCCTCCACGACGCTCTGGGGCAGGCAGTTCCAGTCGCGGATTGTTCGTGGTAGAAAAGTCTGTTGTTGGGTATTGTGTGCGGCATCTCGGTTGGTTATATTGATGGTCGTGGCCTCTCCTCTGGCGGGCTATGGCAGGCTCCATCCTTTGCTTCATGCTGTTCATGCACACCATATTGTTCCGGATTTTGTATAGCATGGTGAGGCGGGCAGTCTGACGTCTGTCTTGGAGCGAGGGCCATCGCAGTTCGTCAATCATGTCCGATACGCTGGAGGTGTTGCGATAGCGCCTCGAGACAAATCGAGTTGCTCTGCGCTGGATATTCTCAATTTTGGTCACAGGCACAGGCACACACTTACTTACGTATTCTAACAAACAAATAGAGACACACCTATCTCCAGTCTATATAAAATAATTTTGACCTCGTAATTGAAAAAAAAACAACAGCCAAAGCCGACGAGTAAAACTGTATACACGAGCGTGCGTGGGAGTTGCAGAGCCTATTGACAGCACCGGTAAGGCAGAAACGGTCTTGGTCTTTCAAAGAAAACCATTTCTCAGATGCATAACCTTATCCAGTGTTTTGATATTATCTAGTGTTTCCAATTTTTTTTCTGGGCATTTTAATATCACGTGTTGATATAATTTTGACAAGTTTGTTTACTTGCTCCTTTGACTCACATGTATATTTGGATATCACTTGCTCCCTTAGTGTTTATAGATGATTTCACTTCAATTCATATATTTAGCAAATGATTGCATTTCCATCTTTAGTTCTGATAAGAGTTTGATTTTATTTGCTTTTAAAAAATTGTAATCTGGTCTTTTTGTTTCACTCCCTCATTAATTTTGATAGATCGTTTTTACTTTCATCTTTAATTCTGAGAGATAATTTGCCTGCCATCTTTAATTTTGACAAATAATTTGCCTTCTATCTCCAATTTTGACGATGATTTGACTTTCATGTTTAGTTTTGACGTTTTATCATGTGTGCTGATTGCATGACGCACATGGTACCTTGGTTTATTATCTCATTCCAAGACTAAACCCAAGAAGACTATTTTAAAGTCAAGTGAAAGAGAAAAAGATCTCCGTCTAAACTGTGATTTGAACTTCTCACACATAACCACTACGCCACTGCACCGCACTCCATTTCATTTCACCATGTTCTGGATTTCTCTGTGCATTGTTTCAGATTTACAGGATCAGTGTTCTGGCAACTACATGTTTTCAGAAAAAGTTTGTCGTCGCTGGCTGGATCCAAATGTCAGGGCCTGCCAAGGAACAGTCCATGTAAGATATCTTGCATACTATCTAATCTCTCACGCTAAAAAAATCCAGAACGTCATTTCCCACTATCAAAACCAACCTCGGAGCTTTGTCTTCTTCAGCCTGGGTCTGCATGATGGTCTACAGTCTGGCCCAACGCGGAACGTTTGCAACCAATTCTGGACAGATGAGGCGCGACATTGAGATGGCCACGCCTTCTTTGGGCCGGGTGCATCAGTTCGGTCTCATGAAGATGCCTCAGAACTTCAACCAGCAAGTTCTCACGTTCAACCGCGACATGAAACGTTTGCTTGACGAATATCAGGTTCCCGTGTTTGACACGTACAATTTGACTGACAACGTGATGAGTTTTGATGGCGCCCATTACGGCTATGGCCTTAACTCAATGAAGGTCACCATTCTGCTGCATTATTTAAACGAGCTGCACGTGCACAACAGATGGTAGATGGCATGTGACTATATACTGTCCTGGAACCCCAAACTATGTCATAGTTTTCTCATCGTTGGGCAAAATTTGCTCTACTGAAGCATAGTGGGGACCGCATGAACATATACGATCGCTTTGTTTACCACCTTGAAATAATTACGTATCTTAGAAAAAGGGAGACTATTAATTTTCATGTCGAGTGAAGAGGCAGCTGTGTCTGTGTGTCTGTTCTTCTGTTAGTGCTGTGTGTCTGTCACAAAATGTATCAGCAAATTTTGTCATTTGCTCATGGATGAATGTTTACCAAATCTGCCTTAAAGATTTGCATGATTAACGAGCATTAATGGATAGATTTGAAAATAACAGCACTTTAAATCAAGGTCACACAGGGCAAGAGAAATCCTGATATTCGCATCTTTCCAGGAAAATATCCAAGTGGTCCTTTTTCAGGACCTTGTCAAAACATTTCTTTTTCCACCGTTGTGACAATCTGTCATTATATTGGATTTGTAGTACGTTTTATGTAATTTGATGCTTCTACAAGGTCACGGTGACATCGAGAAGTGCAAAACCTGGATTGTATTCTGAGCAGCTAGAAATACAAATAGAATGTTGTCAGCCATTTGTAATTTGATACTACATGTATTAATTTTTGGGCAGAAACATAGTACTGATATAGGCAATCCCGACTGTTCTTAAAGAACGATCCAGCCATGTGCAAAACATCTGTTTGTCCGAAGTGTTATTGTGTCTTTTTGTAAAAAATACTGTCACAACAACAGACTAAAGTGAACATAACTGTTTTTATAACTGTAGTATGTCTTGAGTCATGATATATTGTGCATCCTCATTCACACATGTTCACAGCTATTAGACATTGAGAACAATCAGATATATTTTTGATGGGTCAGGTTTGTGTTTGTGTTTCTGGTTTTGTCATTGAAAATGAAAAGAAGCTTCACGGTGGCATAATAATTATTGTCTGGTTACTTGATACATAAATGACGATAGGAGGATTGATCAGTTCTTGAAATAAGTTATGTATCTTAATACTACTGGATCCATAACAAAGGCTTTTCTAATCATTGCAGATTAAGTGAGTTTTTTTTGCTATTCAATGCTAAAAGAGTGACGTAATCTAACAAACAAACAACAAACAAACAACAAACAAACAGACAGAACAAAAAGTTAGACATTGGATGTGTTTTGTTAGGCTAAACGTAGGCATTGGATGGTCAAGCCATAATGAATTTATTCCTTTTATATTTTTCGCATGATTATGAATTCACAGGTCATCTTGAAAATGTCTCGAGATATTGAAGCTATATTTTTTTTTTGGTGGAGGGGGGGGGGGGGACTTTTATTCAACGATACAAATCAGAGGTAAATGCATTTGCTTCTTTAATCTCAGACTTATGATGAAATATATATGTTTCAATATGTTTTAGCTGTGACCTTCAAATACTGCCAAAGCCATCCAAACTTCGATTCTGGCTAGTCTGACTCAAGATATAACTAAAGCTATGACAGTGTTTGTGTACATTTCAATGACTAATGGTGATATCTTCCTGTTCACATAAATGACATAAAAGCTCTTATGATATGAGGATGTTCACATAAATGACATAAAAGCCTTATGATACAAGGATGTTCACACAAATGACATAAAAGCTGTAATGATATAAGGAGGTTAACATAAATGACATAAAAAATCTTATGATATATGGAATTCACATAAATGACATAAAAGCTTATGATAAAAGAAGTTCACACAAATGACATAAAACAGAGAAGATTTATA
>JAPXFY010000030.1:47438850-47456350 GCA_030674185.1 Monoplex corrugatus | reverse complement strand
CGGTATAACACGGTATAACACAGTATAACGGCATAACACGGTATAACACTGTCTAGCACGGTCTAACACGGTCTAACACGTCTAACACAGTCTAACACGGTTTAACACAGTATAACACAGTATAACACGGTCTAACACGTCTAACACAGTCTAACACGGTATAACACAGTATAACACGGTATAACACGGTATAACACGGTATAACACAGTATAACACGGTATAACACAGTATAACACGGTATAACACGGTATAACACAGTATAACACGGTATAACACAGTATAACACGGTATAACACGGTATAACATGGTATAACACAGTATAACACGGTATAACACGGTATAACACAGTATAACACGGTATAACACAGTATAATACGGTATAACTCGGTTTAACACAGTATAACACAGTTAAACACGGTATAACACAGTATAACACAGAATAACACGGTATAACACAGTATAACACGGTATAACACGGTATAACACGGTATAACACGGTATAACACGGTATAACACAGTATAACACGGTATATCACAGTATAACACGGTATAACACAGTATAACACGGTAAAACAGTATAACACGGTATAACACAGTATAACACGGTATAACAGTATAACACGGTATAACACGGTATAACACGGTATAACACGGTATAACACGGTATAACACAGTATAACACGGTATAACACGGTGTAACACGGTATAACACGGTATAACACAGTATAACACAGTATAACACGGTATAACACAGTATAACACAGTATAACAGTATAACACGGTATAACAGTATAACACGGTATAACACGGTATAACACGGTATAACAGTATAACACGGTATAACAGTATAACACGGTATAACACAGTATAACACGGTATAACACAGTGTAACACAGTATAACACGGTATAACACAGTATAACACGGTATAACACAGTATAACACGGTATAACACAGTATAACACAGTATAACACAGTATAACACGGTATAACACGGTATAACACAGTATAACACGGTATAACACGGTTTAACACGGTATAACACGGTATAACACGGTATAACACGGTCCAAGAGAAATGTACACTGTAACTCCAGACAGTGTTTATGATATGACAATATGTCGTAATTCTAACGCCTTGTAAAAATAAATCGTACATTGTTTCACGATTCTTGCTGATGACGTTAGTAAAACAAGTAATAAAAAAAAGTATGAATAAATAAACAAACAACGATTTGTACAGTTTTCTGTAGTTGAAACGTTTTTATTAATTCTTGAAACTTCATCTTTACACAGCAAATTATGATCATATGGACAAATACAGGGGGGGGGGGGGGGGGGGGGGGGGGGGGGGGGGGGTACAAAAGTAGGTATACAGTTATGAAAAAAGAAAACACGTACAATACTCATTGCATTTATTATACAAACAAATGAATATTGCATATACATGTAATAACCAGCACAGCCTTAATCCCTCAGAAACTCAAACTGCTTGCCGTCGGTATTCACACACACCTCTAATCAAGAGCGGAATTAAGCATTATAATAATGATGTGATACTTACTGTATACCTACTTTTGTACCCCCTGTATATCTGAAATACCAGTCTTAACAAGAAAGTAGCAACACGTTTCAAATATCCATTATGCATTATGTTGATTAACAGTTAAGGGCACATGCAATTGGCTAAACGATCTTTACAAACTAAATCTACTGCTATCCTGTTCTTTCAGATACTATGGATCAGCCTTTCACAAACAACACGAGCATGAAGCGCCAAAAATTTCTTAAATTTTGGTACCACCTTTTAGTGGGAAAAAGAAGGACCAGCTGTCACAGAACAAACCCATCAAATGGCATGGTATGCTGATTTTGCTGGAAATGACATTCATTTTGTAATTGTGAGAGACAGACAGGACCAAATGTCATAAAATTTTGATCGTTGATGTATTTTTGTATGCCGAATTGAATGAAACCATTATCGTAACTCTGCGACGAGCCATTTTTGTCTTATTACAGGAAACGTGATATTTGGCATGTTTTATGTGTTTTTCATTAATAATTGCCCATATTGTATTAATAACAGACAAAAATGAAGCTAGAAACAAAACAAGGATATATAATCATTTCATGAGATAGATATAAAATCATTTTGCTCATCGTTCAAGTGTCTTATTACTGCAAATTAAACCAAAAAAAGTCACGACTCACTACTTCAGTAGTCTCATGAATAATTTGTAATATTTCATCAGTTTCTGTACATATAAAAGGAAATCTGAGAATCAATGACTTCTGGAATCACTTAAATAGTTGAAATATTAAAAATTACTGCATGCTTTTATGCTGCAGGCTATCCAAAAATATCATCTGATCAATATTCTACTAAAAACTAAACACACACACATACACATACAACACATACACATACACACACACAGAGGAAAACATATCAGACAAGATTTTTGCACAGTACATTTGATTTTTATTTTATTCATCAGTGTTTAGAAAACTGACAGACTGACTGTGGATGAGTCAAGTTCCCGAACACATAGCCAAAGAAAACTTCTGGAAGGATATGGGACCACTCGCCATTCAGGAACAGGTCACTTAACTCCTACAATAGAGAAATATATGAATTTCTGCATAATATATACTATTCATTGAGACTGGAAAGGAAAGGAAATCATAATGCATAGTCTCCACATCAATATTACTTTAACATTAAGCCCAAACTCACGACTTTGATTTTTAGCATATTACTGGTAAAAATCCACTAAAGCAGAGCAATCCTGCTAAGTGTTTCCAGTGTACTCTTGCCCTTTAATACGAATCAATAATAGGCTACTACTAAATAAGATGCAATCTTCCCGTTAAAACATTAATGACAATAGGCATATCCTTTCCAGATACTGACTACAAATTGAAACAACTACGTAAGCTAATGGATGGCCTACTTTACAAATAATACAACTCATAGCCTTCTATTCAGTTTCAAAACCTAAATAAAGAATATTATAACAATGAACAGAAGATTTTGTTTTGTGACATTCTAAATCTCTGTGTGTATTAGTGTGTGTGTGTGTGTGTTGTCAGAGAGAGAGAGAGAGAGAGAAAGAGAGAAAGAGAGAGGATCATGCCTGTTAACAATGACTTGGAAGTTGGATATGAATGTACTGGGGCCTATTTACTTATTTATTCATTTTTTGTTATTTATTCATTTTTTGTTCTCTGAGAGAGAGAGAGAGAGAGAGAGAGAGAGAGAGAGAGAGAGGAGAGAGAGAGAGAGAGAGATTCGTGTCAAGGAAAGTACAATGACTTGCACAGAACTGTTTGTTGATTTGAAAAAAAAATTATTTAGATCTGTTTATTCATTCATTTAAAATTTGAGTGAGAGAGAGAGAGAGTTGGAGGAGGCGGGTTATCCCTCTGTTTGGGCAAACCCATTTTCCACGGCCCCGCGAAGCCCGTCGATCACATAGTATTTTTAGTAGTAAGCTCGCCCGTCGTGGGGTGAGCAGGTCTACACAGCGACATGCGAATTAGCATGACCTCGGGAAGGAAATGGTTGACAAACCAAGCTTCGGCTAACAACTCAGAATCGAGTTCAAACGCAGTAGTCCTTTTCTTGAAAAATACAATGCTACAGATAAAACAGAACTTGATCTGTTGATTGCTAGATGTAGTCTTTGACAGCGCAAAACTTGCCGTTGATCTGGTACAGATCCTCATGTAAAAAGTTGGCGTACGGCCGTATTTTAAATCAAATTGATTTCATATTACACTAATATATGGAAAAAAGCATGTAAAATCGAATCCCGCCGACGACAAGTTCCAAAAATGGCGACTTGCCTGCAAACTTTTCCGATGAAAAAAAGCAAAACTTTGGAAGCGTCGATCTCTGTTCGAAACTGGCACACATAGGTGTCGTCGGGATATATCATTCTGTTACATTAATTCTCATTGGCTGCAAAATTACAATGTGATTGGTTCACAAATATAGCCGTACCGACCGAAATAGTGAAGCATCCCGAACAAACTTCGATTCTAAACGCATACCATATCCGCGATTGCGCCCGAAGCGCGGATTTTCGACTTTCTCATCAAATAACTAATTCCATTTTCGCTCTAAGTATATAAAAAGGCAATCATTCAAATCTTTATTCATTTCTTATTCACATAAGACAAAAAATAAGAATGAAACACGATTAAAGAGGCAGTAATACTTGATTGAACCGAAGACCCCCCCAGTTTTGCGGCAGGCCCCGGTTTTCCCCAGTTTTTGGTACCACAAATTTGACGTCGCGTTTCGGTTCGCACGGCATTGCTAATTATATGTGACCTTCCATCACGGAATGAGTCGCTTGTCCACTGGCAGCGTTTTGCACAATGGGGCAAAATAAGCGAGAGGGGTGTCAGGGCTCGTTATGGAGTTGTTGATTTTAGAGGATGCCGGAATCCTTCCTACACATTCTACATTCAATAAATTACGCATATTGTGGTTCTTTCTTAGTGAAAAAGCTATTTGCATTACCCTACCCAACATGCTGATGCTGAATTTTCAGTTTCGTTTTTCTTGATTTTCTCAAAACTGTGTTTCGGAAGAGTGCTATGTTTGGAAGGCTGTACCTCAGGTATTTATTGTCCGATTTTAAAATGGGATTCTTCATTAGAAAGAGTAGTAAATGTACATTTAGAAGCAATGAAAAAATGAAAACTGCCTGAAGTGGACAAGTGACTCATTTCGTGGTGGAAAGTCACATATGTCTTTCATAGTTTGCTATAAATGTAGATATCGTTTTCATGGTATGCTTTTTGAGCAAGATGGTGGGACTGTATTCTAGTCAGAGTGCCCACATCTTGGTGTTTCTAATCATTTCACGTCTTGTGATTGTTAACAATCCTTCTCAAACAACGTCTCTCAAAGATAACAACTGTGTTCTCTAGGAACTTGGTCAGTGTCCAGGTCTGCCACTGATGTGTCATTGGAGTGATGAAAACGGAACTGATACGCCCTTTTGTTTCAGTAGGGATATTAGGAAGTTTCAGGAGTGGACCAAGTTGATCATTGATAACATTTGTGACCTCCCACCACGAAATCAGTCTTAACTCGCAGTCAGTCGAACAGCACTAGGAGCTGAAAAGGTGACTGAGGGTCTATCTGGAGTGTTTTGACTTTTTCTCAAAATTGATTTCTGTAGACTATAATCTATCCCCCACAGAATTTTGTTTCTTGAAAAAACATTATTAATCAATTTAAAATGGTATTTCAATGCACTGATCGCAGCACAAAGAACGCAATTTCCTACCAAAAGTACCTGTTTTTGTCTCTTATTATGAACCATAACCTGTACAGCACCCGCACATGTAATATACTGATGGAAAGCTCTTTGGTGCACCTTTCAGATAATGACAGCGAAAATTAGAAACAAACTGGATCAAAGCCACCAAATAAAGAAATTTAAGGAAAATGTGTAGAACACACAAAAACTTTAGAGGCCGTTTTCTCAAAATGGCCGTCATACAACTTAATGACTTTAAACATACATAACTTCTACATTTGTTTGAGTACAAGCTTTAGTCAAGTACCAAAATAATCAGCAGAATGTACACTTTCCAGTGATATGTGTATCTCAAAATGCCCAAAATGCTAGTTAAGACTGATTTCGTGGTGGGAGGTCACATTTGTTCTCTGATTTTGTGGTCTCGATCTATGAAAAGTCCGTATTCGATGAAAATGCTGCAAAAGTTTTTTGACTTTCCTCACTGGTTTGTGTTTAGTGACATTGATGTCGATGTTAGGTTTGCCAGGTGTTTTGCTGACCTTCGCCATCTCCGTTTTGCTGATGCTGATCAACATGTTGTCATTTTCACAAGTGGTGCTCAGTTTAGTTCTGTGGTCCTGTTGTCTTCCTTCTCCTTCATGTGCTGGGCCCTAGATAGGCTGAAAACGACATTTCCAAAGATTCTGAATCTAGATTTGCTTCTGTTACGATCTGTCTAAATTAGCTGTAAACAGTAATAATGGTTGGACGTAAGCCTGTCTCCCACTGGATGTAACCTGAACCCGGTCAGTGTGTCCAAGTGGTGTATGGACAGCACTCATGTGGTATGTGTAGATAAGCTGACCTCTGACGATGTATAATTCTAGTAGTTGTCATTGTTCATCTCTTTTCGTGCTGTTGAATGCTTTTTTCCTGATGGACGAACACAAGGTTCTGTTCCCTATCATGCTGGCTGTCTTTTCAACAAATTGTCTCAAAGAGAACAGATAGTGTCAGTGACCCTTTGTCTTTTTTGAACTCAGTCTGTGAACACCATAATTCAAAATAACATAACCAAATTTATAATTGAATGCGTTCGTTTTCCCTTTGATCGTTTTTTTTGTCCCTATCTCAATAAACATAATACTATCAGATTCACAAAGCAGTCTTTCTTTTTAGCCATATTTCACAGGAGAAATATATCCTACAAAATGTTGATTAACCTAAAAAAAAAAAAAAAAAAAAAAAAAATCACCCCTATTAGCTTTTTCCCTTGTGGTCGGTCCTCCTAGGACTTTCTCTTTAACAAATGAATGAATTTTCTTACATGTAATCGATTAGTTTACAATTTCATGCAGCTTTTCCTGTTGACACAACTGCAGACGTTACACTGTATATCCCATCTTCTTTTTCTGGTTTTAAATTTCTGTTGCACAACGTCCACAACGTTTCCCTGTACCGAGAGCCCATGGCGTAATACACGAAGATGTTGAAACTGGCGTTCATGAAAGCAAAAACTTCAATAATCCACACAGAAACCAGATAAATGTTATGATTACGTCGTCCAGCATTAATTTCTGGGAAAAACAGCCAACACAAGCGAATGAGAGCGACAGGAGATACACAGGCGATGAACAAGATGGAGTTGCCCACCAACATCTTTGTCAGCGCCACTTCTCGGGGAGACAGTGATGTCGATGTCCCAGCACGCCATGTCACAATCTGACGAAGTTTCACAACAGTAATGATCGTTGATATTATCACCGTTAACATCACAATCCCAGGTAAGCCAAAAACAAAGACTAAACTTTCCAGAATGTCAATTAGCTCTTTGTTATCGCGGTATATTTTCCCAACAATGAAAGTCGTTAAGACGACACCAGACTCAGGATCATAAACACATCCAATTCGATATCGGAATACTATGACGAAAGTGACAGCCAGCACCACCACATACACCATAATAATGATAGCCGCCATCGTTTTAGTGCGCATTAGAGTCTGAATTTTGAGTGGTCTGAGGACACAGTAGCATCTTTCTAGTGCAATAATTGCAGATATGACAGGGGACACACAATACAGGCCAGTTAGAAAGGTTAGATTTGTATTGACCATAAAGGTCTCTATAGGACCATATCTTTCTGCTGTTGTGAACTGCAAATGAATTTGCTCACCATGCAGGAACGTACAGACAGTTAGATAAAGTTCGTCAGTTAAAGACAAGGCAAACAGACACAGGTTGACACGATCCTTCAGGCCCTGTTTGTAGAACACCGCCATGTTGATGACGTTGGCTGGTCCACCAATCAGAAACAGCAATCCAAGCACGTTGTTTCTAATTATGTATGTGATTTGTTCAAAATGTTCACTCACAATATTATCAGAATTATTCCAAGGTAAATATGGCATCTGACTAAATCTGACTTCATTGCACTCAGCATGTAATGATATGTTTTGAGCAACACTACGTGAATGAATGTCACCCACAAATTCAACAGTAGTCTTTGGCGTGCTATCAGTAAACCCTACTGCCATTCTGATGTCTGTCAATAATATGCTTACAACATTCACTTTTTCAAACAGCTTCTGTATTCAAGTATACTGCGGGAAGTAATGATGTCACAGCACAGTTGTTGCAGATTTATTAAATACTGTCTCATAACGAATCGGAATCAACATTTGTCTATGTATTGTGACTGAGTTTTCAGCTCTGGAAAATATTGCATAGAAAGGATAGAAATACACAAAACGAAATGAAACATATTTTTTCGGACGAAACAAGACAGGTGAAAAATGTTGGCGATCCAGCCTTATCAAGAGATTGAAGAAAAACAAGGCTAAATGCACAAAACAGTGATCAAATAGGCAACTTTCGTGATGTGGGGTTGAGCAGGAGAAAATGGCAATAATTATCATAACCAAATTGCTATAATTCTGGTACACCATAAGTAAGATGGTGCTGTCAAGGAGCAGGCTGTCAATAGATATTGCTTTCAGACAAATAAAGTATAATGATATTGCTTTCAGACAAATACAGATAGATATTGTTTAGACAATACAAGTATTTTCGAAATACATATATTTTTGTGTGTACTTTTCTTTGACGAATTAAGCCTTAACTTTTACAATGGAAGATGGTAGCTGTCTGGAGCAAAGAAAGAAGACCGAATAGCTGAGAAACTAACATACACTTATCTTTCTAACGAAGAGCAAATTTCAGGAACAAATAGTCCTAAATGATTGTATGTATGAAATGTGTTTTATTTGATCTGTCCTTTTTCAGCTGATTTACAAGAAGTCATTCCGAGGAAGTCCACGATATACGGGAACTCATCAAAAAGAGCTATTGACTCCACTTGATAAAATAACCGAATTAAGCATTGAATCTTAAAAACAATGTCACTTGACCTTGTTTTCCAGGTTGTTTCATACTATATACAACTGACTCAAAACCAGCAGAAACTAGGGCAAATGAAATACTACTACAGTAGTATACAGCCACAAATATTATGTATAACCTTGCTGTGAATATAGAGAACCTTTCCCCTATGTAATGAGACCATTGTACTTTGATCAAGAATTAGTAATCTTACTAGGCCATGAGTTGTATCTATCAGAGACCCATCTGAGGAAATGTTCAGATGATTGAGTATATATTCTTAAGTAAAAATTCTATCCTGAAATCGGAACAATTATTTTTCTGTTTTATTGATATCAATGTCAGTGTCAACTTTAGGTTTGTTCGGATCTCAGAAAGACATACATAATATAATGGCATTCTGAAATATTTTGTAAATCGGTATTAAGTAATTTTTGCTTTTGAGATCATCTGAAAATTTCATCACTTTGAAGAAAATGCAACGTTTGCGATTTGGTGAGATAATCAGTCTCTGCTGAAATCTTTGCTGACAGAGCTGTGGTAACACATTCTGACACTACTGATCTACGTTGTGTTGCAAGTGACATGAGTGTGCTTTTATTTTTGCGGTTTTATTGTGTCTGTACAAATAACCCCCCTCAATTTAACACCTTTGCTGTCCATACTTTTTATATTCCTGAGCAGTCTTTGGTGCAAGAAAAACAAACTTCTTGTTCCATAGATTAGTTTCGATCAAACTAACGAAATCTAACCAGGGGAAAAGAAAATGCAGTTACCTTTCCAAATTTATGAAGGGTTCCAAACAAAAGAAAAGCTGTTGCTGCAGCTATTGACCTAGAAGATGCATAAACAAAATTCATGATGTGAAATCTGCATGACAATCACACGATGGATATCTATAATAATAATAATAATAAATAATAATAATAATAATAATTAATATTAATAATTACAATATTTATATAGCGCAAAATCTTGATAAAAATCAAATCTAAGCGCTGAACAGACACACACGCACGCACGCACACACATGCACGCGCGCGCATACACACACACACACACACACACACACACACACACACACACACACACACACACACACACACACACAGAGACACACACACATGGCTATACATGGGGAAGAAGAATAAAAGCAATGGAAAATTATAGAGAGCATATTATATACAATTATATATTACAATGTGATTCCCCTCCGAGTGGAGACAGGCTGCAGAGGGGGTTGAGTGAGGTCAGGATTTTATGCAGAGGAGAAAAGGTGAGTTTTGAAAGCGGACTTGAAGGAGACAAAAGAAGGTTGCTGACGGACTGAGAAAGGAAGTTTGTTCCAGGAGAGTGGACCAGAAACAGAGAAGGCTCGTGGACCATAGGTATTGAGCTTAGTGCGTGGAAAGCGAAAGGTCAGAGGATCGGAGGCAGAGCGGAGGGTACGTGAGGGAACATAGATCTCAAGTAAGCTTGACAGATAATCGGGAGCTGCGTTATTGAGGCATTTGTAGCAGATGGTGTCTAGTTTGTACTGTATGCGCTTTGATACAGGGAGCCAGTGAAGTTGTGCCAGGAGAGGAGATATGTGGTCAGCTTTTTTCTTTTTGAGTACAAGGCGTGCAGCATTGTTTTGAATGCGCTGTAGGATGCGAATGGTGGAGGCAGGAAGACCAGACAGGAGTGAATTGCAATATCTGCTGCACTTCTGAGAGAAAGTGGTAGTTTTCAGACTCGGAGACTGATGTTCACCACTTTGCAAACTCTCCATGGGACTCTCTGAAGGTTCTACACTCTCTCCACTGTCTTATAGTATCTACAAAAACGAGTTGTTGTTTTAAATAACAATAAGCCAGCCCATATACTCATATTTGTTAATACCAGGTTTATCTATAAGCCAGGTAGGTGTAATCAATGATTGAACGAAGCAATCTGCGAAGAATTAAACAACAGATCAGTGGTGTCAAGAACCCTGCCAAAGCACAGATACTCTTTTGCACTCTTGATAAACGATGTGGTTAGGAAGGACATTCCATCCGTTATATTCATGGAAACCAGTATCGAACGAAGAAACAACAACTTAATACTGAAACAATGTCATACAAGCCGAACGCAGTTATCAAAATAACAATGTAATACAAGCAGAACGTAGTTATCAAAATAACAATGTAATACAAGTAGAACGTAGTTATCAAAATAACAATGTTATACAAGCAGAACGTAGTTATCAAAATAACAATGTAATACAAGTAGAACGTAGTTATCAAAATAACAATGTAGTACAAGCAGAACGTAGTTATCAAAATAACAATGTAATACAAGTAGAACGTAGTTATCAAAATAACAATGTAATACAAGTAGAACGTAGTTATCAAAATAACAATGTAATACAAGTAGAACGTAGTTATCAAAATAACAATGTAGTACAAGTAGAACGTAGTTATCAAAATAACAATGTAATACAAGTAGAACGTAGTTATCAAAATAACAATGTAATACAAGTAGAACGTAGTTATCAAAATAACAATGTTATACAAGTAGAACGTAGTTATCAAAATAACAATGTAATACAAGTAGAACGTAGTTATCAAAATAACAATGTAATACAAGTAGAACGTAGTTATCAAAATAACAATGTAGTACAAGCAGAACGTAGTTATCAAAATAACAATGTAATACAAGCAGAACGTAGTTATAAAAATGACAATGTAATACAAGTAGAACGTAGTTATCAAAATAACAATGTAGTACAAGCAGAACGTAGTTATCAAAATAACAATGTAATACAAGTAGAACGTAGTTATCAAAATAACAATGTAATACAAGTAGAACGTAGTTATCAAATAACAATGTAATACAAGTAGAACGCAGTTATCAAAATAACAATGTAATACAAGTAGAACGTAGTTATCAAAATAACAATGTAATACAAGTAGAACGTAGTTATCAAAATAACAATGTTATACAAGTAGAACGTAGTTATGAAAATAACAATGTAGTACAAGCAGAACACAATTATCAAAATAACAATGTTATACAAGCAGAACGTAGTTATCAAAATAACAATGTAGTACAAGCAGAACACAATTATCAAAATAACAATGTTATACAAGTAGAACGTAGTTATCAAAATAACAATGTAGTACAAGCAGAACACAATTATCAAAATAACAATGTTATACAAGTAGAACGTAGTTATCAAAATAACAATGTAGTACAAGCAGAACACAACTATCAAAATAACAATGTTATACAAGTAGAACGTAGTTATCAAAATAACAATGTAGTACAAGCAGAACACAATTATCAAAATATCAATGTTATACAAGTAGAACGTAGTTATCAAAATAACAATGTAGTACAAGCAGAACACAATTATCAAAATATCAATGTTATACAAGTAGAACGTAGTTATCAAAATAACAATGTAGTACAAGCAGAACACAATTATCAAAATAACAATGTTATACAAGTAGAACGTAGTTATCAAAATAACAATGTAGTACAAGCAGAACACAATTATCAAAATAACAATGTAGTACAAGTAGAACGCAATTATCAAAATAACAATAAGTTTTAATGGCAGCGACTGTCAGCATTCAAGCAAATCATCATCATCATCATCAAGTGCCTTGCCACATGGCGTTGGCAATCATGGCCTTCCATCTGTTTCTATTCCTTGTTGCCGCAAGCACATCTTCCACCCTCTCTGTCTTCAGCCACTATGCAAGTCCGTCCAATATTTTTTCCCTGGGTCCACCTGGTGCTCTCTTTCCCTCTAGCTTTCCTGTTTTGACCAGGTGCTCCAATTCCCCTTTCCTCATGAAATGGCCTATAAATGTTGCCTGTCTTTTCTTAATCTTCCATATGAATGATCTTCTTGTGTCATATACATACAAAGATTACTACAACTACAGAGCCATTGCCTTAATCATCAAATTCAAGCAAGTAGGAACCAGAAATAATACAAAAATGAATCAGATTTAATGCACTACGGTTAGTGCCTTTCTGCGGTATGCAGGGGCGGTCCCTCATCCTCCACCAGCTTAGTTCTGTTTATCTGCATTACGTTTCCCTCATTTGGCACAATGGATTTCCTTATGCTCTGAGTTAGGATATCAAGCATCAGCAGACGTTCTGATTCACGTGAAAGTACACGACTACGGAATCGAACAACTGAATCACAAACCCTGTCAGGCGCAGTACAGAGACATCGTTAGTACAGACACTGATGGTAGAAGCCCATTAAAACACCAACCTGAAAGACCATTTGTTGAAGTGCTTTTGCAGGTCTCTGTTTCAGTAGGCTTCCACCTGACTTCCTAGTGGCCGAGAATGTGCCAGCAGCACCTGGCCATCTCATGGATCAAGTCTGTCAGTTTTCCAATCTACTTGAGTGTCCTCATGCTCCAAGTGACGAAAGGGATGATGCTGCTTCTATGGATGCCCCGTGGTCTTTGCCCTGTGGTCTTTGCCCCGTGGTCTTTGCCCTGTGGTCTTTGCCCCGTGGTCTTTGCCCTGTGCCACATTTTTCACGTCCACTCTGGTAGAAGTCGACAGATGGCGCAGTCATTGGTGATTCCAGTTGCAACTGATCCCATATGGTGTTTGCATATTTATCTTTGGTAAGGCGTGTCTTGGGCAAATCCCGTTCTTTTCAGATTGGAATGTTTTGTTGGATTCACTCCCCTTATGTGGAAGGTAAAACATGGGTACATGATTACAACAAGCAGTAGACAATCTCTGATCTGACTATTTGCGGAGACCCAGGCTTTGGCACACAACTGACAGAACTGAAAAAATCTTGTGAACAGTTAGTTAGTGCCGTGCCCCAGTGACTCGTCAGAGAGTTAAGGGGGAAGAACAAGCAAACGAAGAGAAGAGTTCCAGTGGTGTTGTGACTTTGTAAGTCTGTGCTTTAGTAGTACTGTGTAGCTGATATCCTTGCTAAGGAGGGAGCCAGAGAAGAACAACCTAACAACAGCGTCAGCTACAGTGAGAAGAGGGGCATCATCAGGGTGCTTTCCATGCCGAGACGACACAGAGATGACTACCACCTGTTGTCTAGAGAGCAGCAAGTTGCCCTGGTGAGGTTGCGCACTGGTCACAATAGGCTGAACAGCCACATGTACCGCATACTGAAGCTGGCGCCCTCCCCAACCTGTCCCTGCGGTCAAGAAGACCAAACCACGGAGTATATACTCCAAAGATGTCCCCTTCACCAGGTGGCAAGACAGGACGTGTGGCCGACAGACACTCCGCTGACAACCAAACTCCATGGCTGCAGACAGGAGCTGGAAAAGACGGCTGCATTCATCACCCGGACTCAGATGATTGTGTAGCAGCGTACGCCAAGAAGAAGAAGAAGAAGAAGTAGTACTGTGCTTAGAGGCCTGTACATCAGCTTAAGTGTATGGGTCTAACTGCATGGTCGTTTTAACATAGGATATACAGACAAAGATTGCAACAACTACAGAACCATTGCCCTAATCAGCCATGTCAGAAAGATTTTGCTCATAGTTATTCTCAACAGATTGTAGCCCAAGATGGAAGAACTATCTGACTGCCAGGCAGACTACAGATCTAACAGAGGCACAACTGACATGCTACTTGTGCTACAAACACTCATAGAGAAAATATAAAGCACTACTGAAGCTTTTGTCCCGTCAGTTGCGTTCTTCTGCAGACACACGACTCTTTCGCATCCCCGCATTCGAACAAAAACATACGGACAACGAGCATTCTCCTATCAAGCACCCCAAACATGGAACAACATCCCCAACATCCTTAGGCACTCAGACACAATCACCTCATTCAAATCTGGCCTCAAAACACATCTGTATAGAAAAATGTGAAAAAAGTTTCTGTCTTTAAAATATTGTTTGGGCTGTTGCGTTTGTGCGCATGATTCGTGTATTATATAATGTGCATTGTGGGTGTGGTTGTTTGTGTATTTTGGATAATTTGTGATGTAATATCTATTATTGTCTGTCCGATGGGCAACTATTGGTTAGATTTGATAGACATGTTTCTGTTTGTGTTGATGTCATTGTAATTATAGTAGACTTGATTGATATTTATGTATAACTGCTAATGTTGAAGTGGCGAATAGGGGTGGTAAAGATAGGGTGAATTGTAAAGCGCTTGGAGCAGAGTTCTCTGGATCTTGCGCTTATAAGTACTCATTATTATTATTATTTCATAGACTATAGCAAAGCATTTGGCAACGTCATTCGTCTCCACCTGTTCAGCACAATGGTCAAAATGGGCTTTCCCAAACGCATCATTGCATTTATTGCCTCATTATATAAAGACCAAAAGACTACAGTTAGATGGAACGATCAGACATGTTAATTCTTCAACATCCACAGGGGAGTCCGACAAGGTTGTATCCTCTCACCTGATAATATACAGCACCTGTTGACTCGCACCACTGAGTGTTAATCGGACATTAAGAACTGGATGACACAATAAACTTCAGCTTAATGACGACAAGACAGAAGCTATCCTCATTGGCACCCGTCAGAAACTTTCTCAGCTGCCTCCTCATTCTCTTCCATTATGTAACACATCAGTCCCAATTTCTGATTCAGCTAAAAACCTTGGTGTCTGCATTGACTCTACCCTCTCCATGAACAACTTTGTTTCTCAAACTGCCAGATCTTGCTACTATCATCTCCATCGTATAAGCCTGATCAGGAAGTATCTCTCTGTCGAAACAACTGCAAAACTCGTTCTCTCCTTCATAATGTCTCGCATTGACTATTGCAATTCATTCCTGTCTGGTCTTCCTGCCTCCACCATTCACATCCTTCAGCGCATTCAAAACAATGCTGTACGCCTTGTACTCAAAAAGAAAAAAGCTGACCACATATCTCCTCTCCTGGCGCAACTTCACTGGCTCCCTGTATCAAAGCGCATACAGTACAAACTAGACACCATGTGCTACAAAAGCCTCAATAACGCAGCCCCGATTACCTGTCAAGCCTACTTGAGATCTATGTTCCCTCACGTACCCTCCGCTCTGCCTCCGATCCTCTGACTTTTCGCTTTCCACGCACTAAGCTCAATACCTACGGTCCACGAGCCTTCTCTGTTTCTGGTTCACTCTCCTGGAACAAACTTCCTCTCTCAGTCCGTCAGCAACCTACTTTTGTCTCCTTCAAGTCCGCTCTCAAAACTCACCTTTTCTCCTCTGCATAAAATCCTAAACCTCACTCAACCCCCCTCTGCAGCCTGTCTCCGCTCGGAGAGGAATCACATTGTTATAATATATAATTGTATATGATATACTCTCTATAATTTTCCATTGCTTTTATTCTTGCTTTTATTGCTTTTATTCTTTCTCCCCATTTATAGCCATGCGTGTGTGTGTGTGTGTGTGCGTGCGTGTGTGTGCGTGCGTGCGTGCGTGCGTGTGTGTCTGTTTCAGCGCTTAGATTTGATTTTGTCGAGATTTTGCGCTATATAAATATTGTAATTATTATTATTATTATTATTACTTGTGCTACAAACACTCATAGAGAAAATATAAAGCACTAATGAAGCTTTTGTCACCTTCATAGACCATAGCAAAAGCATTTGGCAACGTCATTCGTCTCCACCTGTTCAGCACAATGGTCAAAATGGGCTTTCCCAAACGCATCATAGCATTGACTGCTTTATTATATAAAGACCAAAAGACTACAGTTAGATGGAACGATCAGACATGTGAATTCTTCAACATCCACAGGGGAGTCTGACAAGGTTGTATCATCTCACCATATCTCTTTAACATCTATACGGAACAAGTCATGAGAGATACTGATATAGAAGGCATGGGCATAAAGATGGGAGGAAAAATCTTACAAACCTGCGCTATGCCGATGATTCTGCGCTGTTAGCAGACAATATTATTAGCATAAAAAGAATTCTATACAAGGTAGATGCAGCAGGCTAAAAGGCTGGCCTAAACTTGGACGCCAAGAAATCAAAAGTGCTACATATCAATGGCAAAGACACTGAAAACAATTATGACATCATGATCAGCTAAGTTCCCTTAGAAAATGTAAGGATTTCAAACATTTTGGTTCTGTAAAACCTGATGATGGAACCTCTCTAAAGACATCGAAATAAGAACTGGAATGGAAAAGCAAAAAATAGTCCAACTCAACAACATCTGGAAAGACAGAGGCATACCAAATGGCCTGAAAGTTAGACTTCTAAAATGTTTGATCTGGCCAGTCATGATTAATGGTTGCGAATCCTGGGCTCTCAGAAAAACTGATTGCAGAAGAATTGAGACAACGGAGATGTGGTTTTATAGGAAACCATTATGTGTCAAACAGACAGATAGAAGAAGTAATGAAAGTGTCCTGGAAGAACTTGATACCACCAGAAAACTACCAGAAGACTAAAACACGTTGGCCATGTGTCACGCAGCAAGAACACTGACCTCATGGCAACCATTTTTCAAGGAAATTTGTGTTATAAAAGATACAATTTCCATTGTTAAAACATCATCATTTGTTGAAGAGGACATAATTACCATTGTAAAAACATCACAATTTATGTCATAGAAGAAATTATAATTTCCATTTTTCAAACATCATAATTTGTTATAGAGGATACCATTTCTTTCGTTACAACATCAATATCAATGTCAACGAGGGACTTTTTACCATGTGCTCACGAAGAACCATTACCAATATGTGTGATCAGGTTACCAATGAACAACTGTGCCAAAGTATCAAACAATACATTGTACTTTATGACCTTAGTTAAGAAAAGAAAACCAAGTAGGGACGGCCATGGAACAGGTCCAGTGGCTTTGCTTAATTAATCCTTCAAAGAACTGTTGAAGGACGGAGACAGCGAGG